>DWON01002056.1:0-21921 GCA_018251015.1 Phocides pigmalion okeechobee
ACCCACACCTCCCCAGCCGAAACACAATACATGAAGGCCATGTTGCTTTACGGCGGGTTATGAGGGTGGTGGTGATACCGCCCCGGGCGAGCTCTAATGGCTCTACCACCTTTATAAGACCTTGTTAAATCCTTGGCACCGGTCTTCAATCGTTTTCAGAAAAGAAGGTTGAGTGTAGCCGTAACTACAAGATAAGCTGCTGGTTCGAAATATCGACAATTAAAAATGAAAAACTACCATGAATGAATAAATACCGCGATGATATTAGTAAAAAATCATAGCATGTTTGAAATTCGTGTTTTTTTAATTTACTTTTTGTGGTTTTTACAAAATAAATTCGTCACTTATTAACCGATTTCGAAAATTGTTATTATTCGAGTTTATATTTGAGGTATTTGCACAAATTTCAATTTCATAAAAAGGGGTACAAAATTAGTAGAAAATTAAATGTTGCATTTGAATAAGTTTTTGTTAGAATTCAGTAATCTATGAATATATAACTAGATACACGATAAAAAAACCTGGATCCGAATCCCTGGCATCTTTGTTATTTCGAAACTTTGGCATAACAGCGGAGTGGGTTATAATTTAAAACTTGTTGTTACAAAGGGAGGCTTGTGCCCAATAGTTAAATTTTATAAATAATTTATTATAATATTACCAAATTATCACATGAAGTATAAACCAAATAAAACGAAGAAAATGTTTGAATTAATCTTTTTGCAAGCGAGAACTTACTTTCTAAACCAGTGCCCAGCAATGGGACAGTAATGACTTGATATTGCCAAATCATCGGATAACATATAATAATTACAATCTTTTTGCAAGCGACAATTTACAGTGAAATGCCAAACTTAAAAGGAGAGTTAAAGGAGGCTATACAAAAGTGTTAATTTGGTCAAATAATGATCATAGCCCCACTTAGTTCCTCGCTTCCCAGAAGGGGATGGTGGGCAGTTTGTGGAAATAAGACAGGACTTCTGTAGTACGCGCCGGTGGGAACATAGCGCCATGCGTAGAGCTGCCTTATTACTTTTTATAACTGTTTGTAACAGAGCTAATAGTATCAGCCGTTAATTTGCGGAAATTCATGCTATTAAGTTGTTGATAAAAACTACTTCACAACAATCCGTTACCAAAATACATAATGGTATATATTTCTAAGCATACTCTATGAGATTAACTAATCTCAGCGATTCAGCTCTGCGATTGCATGCTTTGAAATATATACCATTATACATTGTGGAAACGGGGCGTTGTAATGTAGTTTTTAACAATAACTTAATAGCTTTTGTAAATTATTTTTTTACAGTGTTATCTAATACAAGTCATATACTAAGATCGTAGATAAAAATTTGGCGTTTTTTAAAAGCCGTTAAAAGGTAAAATATATGATGCAGTTATCTAATTGTACCATTCACGTTTTATTACTTTGGTATGCTCTATAGCGTAATGATATTGGGATTTATTACAATAAATATATTGTTTGATTCGTCTGAAATATAAGAGTGAAGATTTACTTATTGTTTCAATATTATTATTTAAATATTAAATAAAATATTATTATTTAAATATTAATTATAAAATTAAAAATAAGGTGTACGTGAATTAATAAAAAGAAGTAATACAAATAAAAAATATTTTCTTAATATAACAATATGGGAAGAAGCTAGTAATGAGTAATTTCATATGTGTATAGAGTTAAAAAGTCTATTTGATGGTAAAACACAAATACTAAAAAAGGAAAATTAAATAGATTCACAAAAATCTATAATTATACAGAGAATACAAAGGATGAAATAAAAAAAGGACTATAGACAGACAACAGACAACATGAATACATAAACAGTATAACTTGTATGTGGTAAAAAATATATACCTTAACTACTCTACTCATTTCTCTGTCCTCAGAAGTTCCTGGCGTAGTCCATTACTTGAACAAACGTGCGTGTTGTATCACCACTTTACACCCACGTGGGGCTGTGCCTTGCTCCTTGACAACTCAGAGAACCAATACTGATGTTTTACTATATTATTGGACTCCATTGATAATTGCAACGTGACTTCGATGTAATCTACTCGTTTGATCAACGTTGGTGGTGACAAGGCTGGTTTATATCTCGCGCAGAGAGCTACTTTCGCTATTCTGCGCGGTAATGCGGCATTCTTGTCATTCGGTAAAAGAAACGTAAACGCTTTGCTACTCTTTGGGCCGCGTCGCTTTTAGATGTAACCCGCAAAAACATGTCTCCCATCGAAGCAAGATTGCTTCAAAGCGGATTATAAGAACGACTTTGGTACCTTTTTAATTCTACCACCTTTATATTTACCAGCAGATAACAATTATTTTTCTTGTCTTGGAGGTCAAAACTTTTAATGTAGAGAACATCATTATCTGGAATCGAAAGAAATGGTGTTCTTACGACGTCCTATCGGGCATATCTCGAGAAGTTTCGAGGTTACTAGGCACCGGTCTATGACTACATCGGTGTGGGATCACTCATACTTGCCTTATTTGCCATATTTGTCCTTTTCGGGATAGATAGACGTGTGTTGAGTTTAATTATTAAACTCAACACAGGTCTCGAGTCGATTAACTGAATTTACTCTGTATCTTTAAAATTAATAATGTAGGTAATTATCTTATATTGAAATAAAATATTTGAATTGGAATCATGTCATATGTATAACCTTAAAGCTTAAGCTTTAACTTATACCAACATACATAAAACATGTAAACATTTTTCATATAAAGCACGAGTCCAAGCTTTTATAGTTCTAAATCCAATTCGAAAAGGACTCAAAATCGTTTGTTAGTAGTAAAAGTTTTAAATTTTATTTAACTGTGTATTTGTATTTTGGACAGGAAGTGACGTATTTGCCCGCGATGTCCACTTACTATTCCTGGCTTAACACACTCTCTATGGCGCTGTTTGTACGGGAATGACCAGTAGTTGCCGCTTTGAATCCTTGTCACATATTTGTGTGAAGTCCTACTGCATCTAATGTTATGCTGAGTGCACATTGTAACTAGAAATAGGTTGTAAGGCAATTTTTTCAAATATTTATGTCGTAAAAGTTGTAGACGTACCGATTTGCCGATAATATTTTCTAGACTCATTTGATTGTTATTAGTTGCGGCTGAAAGGAAAATGTGGCTGGAAATTGTGGTAAAAAACATATCGCTTGTCCCAAGAATATTCTGTCATGTCAAATATCACTTCAATATACGCGTTATTTTTGGTCTAGGACATTTACATCAGAAAATAATGGATACATTACTTATCTGAGCATGACGAGCAAAGTGCAGGATGGCGAATACTCTAAATGACTAAACGGCTACGCCGGTTGCATTCGGTGATTACTTCTGGTGCATCTTTAGTGATAAGTATTTTGCGTGAAAGTTAGAAAGTATTAACATTATGTTTACTGAAACAAACCATTTTTTTATTTCTTTGTATGAAACCTGCCGTGGCTAAAGCTATTTAGACAAAAAGTGTAAGCACTGACTTGTGTATCGAGTTGGTACTTA
Organism: Phocides pigmalion okeechobee; assembly: GCA_018251015.1. NCBI lineage: Eukaryota > Metazoa > Arthropoda > Insecta > Lepidoptera > Hesperiidae > Phocides > Phocides pigmalion. The sequence goes on from DWON01002056.1 coordinate 3,533, forward strand.
TGCGTTTCCGTCCGCAGAGTCTATTGATCAAGTTGGAGCGGATAACACAACATATTTGACACCCAGAAGACGTGGAACTATAGGTCAATCGGAAATATACTATTGGCATATTTAATTATTATTCTAACATTGACATTATATTAATATACATGCTATGTTAAATCTTATTTTTATTCACTGTATGTGTACAGACATAACTTCAATTTTAATTACCTCAAATAGTTAGTTTTATATAAACAAATAATTAATGTTTAACAGTAACAAATACCTATTTAAATTGTATTATTTTCATATATTATTAATTGTTAAATATCACGATGTTTTATATGCTGTCGTCGCTTATAATTGTGCTGACACTTAACTTGTTAACATTTATTGAATATTTCTGTCATGTATTGGTGTACAGTATGTTAGCGATCCAAATAAATAAATAAATAAATAGTCTGTCTTCAAGTAATTCTTAGGTACGAGCTCAGGCAGATCCCCAATCCTCATTGAGTAGTACGTGGGTATTCATGAACTGGGGAGGCCATTTAACATCAATGACTTACACGCCCGTTTGTTACTTTTTCAACATAAAAAAATACAGTAAACATTATTTGTAACCGCAGTCAGAACTCGGCTTTACCCAAAAGCTGTATGAATGCACGTGAATACTCGTATGAAAAGTACGCGTGGCGCAAGGGACTTCCAAAAAGGAAATCACGTTCCTACCTTTGACACATCACATATTTACACAAAACTTTGTAAATATCTAGTAGACTAGTTACTAAATTACAAACGTGTAACTACTGCACACAAAAATAAGGTACATGCTTTACTACAAGCGATCAACGAGTAATAAAAGCCAAGAGTTTGGAAGAAGGAAAGATAATGAAGGATAAAATATACTACATATTAGTATATTTTTGAATAATTTATGTAACATTATTTTTCCTTTCCGGTTAGTCTGATTAATTTCGACTAAAAAGACGTGAATTAAGCCGGTTCATATGTACTATCAAATATGTGTAAAGACATACATAGGCACATTGTGATATTTGTAAACATTATGATAGATAAAAATACAATGTTATGTCAAAAAATTTTAAGCAAATCAATGAAAAATCTAGGATTTTTTAATTATTTTTACGAATTATAATATTTTTTTATTAATCCTAAATTTACTTGAATTGAAAACAAAAAATATACGTCTACATGTGATTATAATAAATTATCGTATATCGCTTACTCTTCGTACTCAAACACGTAAGTGGAATGATTTCGAAAACATAATTTGTTGTTGCGTTGTTGACTTATATGTAACGAGTACACTTTCAGAGGCTTTCTTGGATCGCTTTTGTGATTTTCTGACTTTCTATCACGTTCTTTTTCAAAAAGCCAGTGAAGACGTGCACTTGAACTATTTTGAAAGCATTGTATAGGTGTGATATTTTCACTGGGCGTTATATTTTTTGTTAATTGAGTTTACAACTCTGGCACGTAAGCGTTACAACAAATGAAGCTCTCTTACAAACTCTCTTAACAGCTTTGTATTGAATAGGATATTTCAATATTATACACGGGTATTATCACCCTATGGTGATATCTATGTCTGCGGGCAGTGACCACTGAATGTCAGTAAGTAAAGGCTTTCTACATGCTTTACTTTAGGATTCCCTGGGATCGAATGCGGCCGGGAGTTTGATTGAGTGGAACTAGTGACAAAATTTCATGTGCATTTTCGTGTTTTGGAAAGAGCATTTAACAAGTTGATCCCCATCGGTATTAATGAATTAAATATTGTTGGAGGTCTTCATTTAATATTTAGTTTTTTAACTATCCGACACCGAATGCTCGCGTTAAATGCTCATTGACCTTTTTTATCTTAATAACTCCTCTTTATTCTTCTTCATTACCTTTACTAAAACTTATTACTAAGCTTATATAGCACAAAATGACTAAATATCACTGCTGCAATTAGGCTGAAACAGGAGTGGCGATAGAACCTTTAAAGTTGAATCTCGAAGGATTCGTATAATACTAGTTTTTTCATCGGTATGTATAAAAATAAACGACTGAGAATGCTCAAAACAAAGCTCCAGACATTCAAAGAGCTTAAAAACTTAATTTCGTTCAAAGTCCTAAACAACTTTTATGGCACACTAAAGAGACGTTGTGAAAGTGAGTGGTTGGGGTGCTCGTAAAACCACACTGTTTATGTAGGGGAGACAATGGCAGATAAATAATGAAACTGATCGGCCCGGCGCGGCTCGCACATATTTGAACACTAGGTCTCTGTGTGTGCACCAGAGATTCACACAAACACTACACACTTACACAATATCTAAATCCATCCTTTCCGAGAAGTTTAAAGGAGTTACAACAATAGTTTGACTGGAATACCACTGACCTCTCCTAATCCGACGTGAAGCAACTGTTGTTTCGGTTGGACAGGTGCGTTTACCGGCTGAACCTCGAAACGAGGCGATCAACTCAGTGCTCGGAAATAGCAATGTATCTACGAACCAGATATCAGAATCAGATAGGCTTTCAGATCTGAAGTCGTATGTAGATGCCCATAGGCTGCAGCGATTACACCACATGCGGTACAAAATGCCGCAGTTGGAGTTCACAAGCAAGCAGCAGTACTAAACGCTAATTTCTTATATGACAAAGCTATTTTCGAAGTAGTTCATCTTAGTATTCAGATAGCTCTAAAAGAGCGATGTATATACCACGATAATAGGTCCGTACCAACGCAGAGTCTAATTCTGCCTGAAAACAGCAATATGAAACGCTGCTGTCTGACATAGAAAAAAGACAAAGGCTTCATTTTTCTAAGTATCTTAGTATCATCCATCATCATCCATCCAGTAAAGATGGTCATACGCTTCCAATCAGCATTTGGTCAGATCCGCTGTCTACGGCATGTCCCCTACATGCCTACATTTTTTTACAAGTCTAAGTAGCTTCATTTTGGAGTAAACTCCATGCCCAGCAGTGGGACAGTGGACAGCTGATGATGAAGTAACAGTTGAAGTTATAAATCGAGTGTTACTAAAATCTACAGATACTCAAATGGTATTATGCTGACAATATACATTAACTAAAATTATGTACCGGGTTAAGCAGGAAAGCTCCCCGCGGTTCACAATAAGCGATAGTGGCTTCGCCTGCGGCTTCACAAGAGCTTTACGATTCGATTCATAGTGTATTTACTTTCTGTAAACATAATTTCAAATAACATGACACTGATAATGTAAGGCAATGATAATTTATTACGATACGACGCAATCATTTCTGTAGTTTTGTATACTTGAGACCTAGGTTTATATCCTGTTTCAAACAGGACTGATTGATTATTTTTGCCACGATTTTATTAGCTTGGGTTGTATCTATAATTATCACCAATTTCCAGATATCTGAATACTTGCACACGTATCAAAAAAAAGGACTTTAAAATTTTTTTATGTGATGTTCAGTTTTTTTTTAAACTATTATTTATTTTTCTTTTTTTTCATATTATTGCATTGTCATCGGTAAAAAACACGTTTTAAAAAATTTAATGTTTTTTCAGTTTTTTTTTAACTAGTATTTATTTATTCTTTCATACGACAACACCACTTCTTCGTACACCTATTTCTGCTTCATAGCACCAGTAGCGACCAACCGCGGCTAATCACGAGTGCACATAACATTACATTACAAATCTTCGTAATTCTCAGTTTTTACTTTAATATGCATGCACTATAGATACGAAGTATCCTCTTTAAATACTATTTTTGATGGGAATCGCATAACAATCCATTGCGTAGTTTCATGTAAGCTTACAGACGGCGGGATCGTACTACTAAACTGATCGGTTGATATAAATACGTATTAGTAGCCAACCCGTCTTGCAGATGCTTCAAGATCTATAGAATCAATATCGCCTATAAACACTGATATGTCAAGTGCCCTCCAAAGTAAGAAAAACATGGATAAAGTCAGGTAGCGATCACCCATCCAACTCCTGGCCGCCCCTTATGCTGCTTGACTTTGTCGTTTGTTGTTTACAGAAGTCTGTCATCGCTGCAAAGAGTACCTGCGTGTATACTTAATTTCTCAAAATAACAGTATGTATAATGAAAGTGAAGTAAACCTAAATCAATTCAATTAGTCGCATAAACGCCAGTGAAACTATTATCACCGGAATTAATAACCACGATTAAACCGTCTAATTCTACTATTCGTGTAGCCTGTTTATAGCCTTAGCTCCATTTAGGGCTATTTACAGGCACCTGACAAAGACTAGCTTAGCCGTATTTACAAGAGCGTTGTCCACGAGTCGCGGTCACACAATGGGTGTGTGATTTATGCTGGCATTGACTGTTTTTCTCGGTACCATTATGTCCAGCAACACTACGTTCTGAAACAGTGTTTAAGCCTTTGTCTTAAAATATTGAAGGTCTAGATTAGGAAAAAAAGAAAAATGTATTTTTTTATGTGATACGAGCAGCAAATGAGCATGCAAACCACTTGATGTTAAGTATTCGCTGCCCATGGACATCCACGTACAACCACAAACACGACCGAAATGCTATCTGAGCTCGAACGTAGATAAGTTGCTACTCGTAGATAATTATCAGCAATTAGAAATGTGTTAATCGTGAATATATTATGTTACATAGCAAAAGACTTGCTTACACCTTGTTGTAATTTAAAATTTAGTATAATTTGATCTAACCTGTATAAATTTTCCATTGTATGGTCATAATAGAGTAATTAGTATTGTGGACACAATACAAAACATATTATATTTTGAAATAAGGCTAATTAATATTTATTTCAAACAGAGCTTAGTGAAAATGGCCCTTCACATTTTTATTCCTCGGTGCTTTTCTCCGAGGCACAGCTCGGAGGTGTCACGGTCGGATTAGTGCTCTGATTTAGTGTGCCTTGTGTGTCCAAGCACGTTTTGACGTTTGGTTTAGCTGGCTGTTCAGCTTGCGTTGATAGTGTCCTGCCCATCGGAAGGTGGAAGACAGAATTCAGTTCTTTTATTTCCCCAATGCTGAGAGAGGTTCGTCCGTTTCGAAAACTTGCGAAGTTTTAAATCATTTCTAGTACAGACTGCGAATGAGTGGAATTCCCTGCCGGCGTGTTTTTCCCGATGCATACAACCTGGAACTATTGAAGACAAGAGTAAATAGGCACCTTCTAGGCAAGCGTGCTACACCCTAGGCTGCGTCTCGCTTTCCATCAGGTGGGATAGTAGCCAAACGCGGGCCTATTATTATATTTAAAAAAAAAGATGTCAACGAGGCGAGGTGCTGAAATTTGTTAAAAAAATGTATCGCCTCTAGCCCCCATGGCCCCAAGGTTTACCGAAAATTATGCCTATCAACTACGTAATTAAATCTTACTGTAAATCCATTTACATCATAATCTGACAAGCCATCAAAAAGCTGCAAAAAAAGGTCATAAACACAAAAAAATGTGATTTTGGATTGTTTAACACTTTTGAATGCGGCGCTCATATATTACATATGTTAGTGTTGCGGTAGGCGGCACTAAATTGGAGCTTATTTCTCTAGACTTAAGATGCGGCGACAATACACCTACAAAATACAGACAACACACGTAATATCCGCCCCCAATCTTGTAATGTCGACGTAAACACAGCACTTGCGTTCGCCCGTAATTCTTACTCGAATTACTTGATATAACGAATATTTTCTTGTCCCCTTGCGATTTGTTATATTCAGCTTGCACTGTATATATACATATATATCTATACTGATTTACAATTTTCTGATCAAATAAACAGTAACTGACCTTATCTCCCTCTTCTGTATATCTCCATTCAATATCTGTAGCTTTTAAAGTCTCCGGGTCAACTAATTTGACATCCGTAGTCACAAGGAGTGGAGCCTCCGATTGGATGGTGATGCCTGGAAAATCTTTTTCTCGTCCAACCTGAAATTGAAGTAATCAAAATTTATAGGTTTGCTATTTTATGCAAAATTGTGATACATTTGATCTGGATAATGATATGGAGATATGAAAAATATACTGCTTGCAGTTTTAGTTATGAATATGGAATGAGTTTGCATTATAGGTTTAAAGATTTTTTCTCAAAAGAAAGATAATATATATAACTTATATGAGAATAATGTTTACATTAAAAAGGCTACAGAGCCCTTAGACCTCGCCCAGGGCGGCACCACCGCCTCTCTCATAAACCGCCATAAAGTAACATGTTCTTCATGTATTGAGTTTTGGTTGGGGAGGTGTGGTTGCAGGATACACATTATTGGAGGCGACCATCTTAGTCGTCAAGAGTAGGAACACATCCCAGACCATCCTTAAATAGAACTTCTGTTAAATATTGGATGTGGTTGTACATGGGCTGCAGTGACCACTTACCATCAAGTAGCCTGCATGCCCGTTTCTTACCCTTTCGTAATAAAAAAAAAATTGAATAATGACCAGCGCACAATATCATATTTTTTTATTTGCTAATCTCTCACATTTAGATATTAGCATATAGAATATTGTTGTATTCATCATCAAAATAAAATTAATATATACAGAATATAAAAATAGTTATGGAATTGATCATAAAACTAGGGATATCATGGAGTTCCATAATCAGCCAAATCCACCTGATACTTTAGTTCAATAATGAATAATAAATGAAATCTTGCAAAGCCGGTATTTTGGTCACCGGGCAGAAACACTGAACCATCTGGCTTCAGGCCATATGGGAGTAGCTGCAAACCCTTTACTTTTCCATTTAAAGTTTTCAAAATCAGTTCTTGTATAATTGCTCTGTAATTTTAAAACTGATAAATAGGTGTTGTACACTGTTAGAAAGATGTTTTTATTCTGCTTTAAATGGTTGATTCAGATATGTGACCGACAAAATTTGAATTTGTACAATAAAAAGGATTTAGAATTGTGGCCCTTTTGTTTTACAGTAGAGATATATTTGAATACATAATGTTAAATAGATAATGTTACAACCAGACAAAATGAATACTTGTGTTCATCACATAAACTTTATCTCGTCAGGGAATTGAACCCATAACATTGGTTTAGCACTCAGGATTACTAACAACGAAATAAAAGAATTTTTATTTACCACTCGGTAATGTGTGTTGAGGCCTTCCACTATTACCCAATTTCGTTCCTGTATGACCTGGCTGACGATGCCTTGCTTTCCCTTATCTTTCCCAACCAGTATCTCTACTCTGTCTCCCCTGGAATTACAAGATTTTTTGTATATTTAGTGACAATAGTAATAATATATTGCCGGCTACAATTTGAAGCGAGGCAAACATCTTAGTCCTCAAGAGTAGCAAAATATCTATGTACATAGGATTTCAGCCATGTTTGTAGTTCTATAGCCTATGGGCTGCGATTACTTAACATCAGGTGGTTTGCATGCTCGTTTACTCTTCTCACATAAAAAAAAAATGTATGTTCGTATTCACGTCCTGCACCTAACTTAAGAATGGCTAGGTACTACAACTAAAGAAATTCTTACTTCAAGATATTTTGATTACTTATAGATCCTATATATAACTACATATTATTTAAGCCTTTTTGAACGTAGTTTACTCACTTAAAAAAACTCCATTCACCGATGGGTTCTATAAACACCTTCTTTCTGTGAACGTCGCGGTCATTCTGCATTTTAAATCCACTCGTCCATGGTCTGTTTGTGGTAAAACGATATTTTTTACGCGCTATTTGAGCAGCTGGATATTGGGGATAACGTGTAGGATTCTTCCAGTATACCTAAAAAAAGAACAAAACTTTGTGGTTTCCATACATTTACAGGTTATAAATATTATTTTCGAATAACAATTATACCTGTTCATAGCTCCTCTTAATGTAAGACTCCGGCAAATTTGAATATTTGATTGTGAGGTCGCCAATTTTCTTCGATAAAAAGGTAAATATTCGCATCTTAAATATTTTGTTTCGTAATATAATTTACATACACTTAGGTTTTCAATGACACTGACAAGGGACAAGATAAATGTTTGACAGTAAAATAGACAAATACATATATTTTTAAGAAAAGGATATTTTGCAGTTGTTTTCTCATTCATCATCAAATAATAAAAATATACATAATATCCACAATTTTCAATGATTAAAAAATAAAAGAAATGATTTTTATAAAGTACGAACAGTTTAATGTAAATCTACAATTTGTTGTTTAGTAATATTACTGGTTGTTAATATAAAAATATAACTTATTTAAAAATTACATGTCTGTTCATTAGACTGTAACGAAACATCAAAAGACTATCGTGAAAAATGGAAAAGATAGAATAATTTTAAAATTCCCTAATTTCTTCTACATTTACCAGATAACGTTTTCTCATAATGATTTTTAAAAATAAAATCACAATTTAGTGTAATAACGGGCCGAAGTATTAAAATATTACTATCGATTATGTTCACCATAGACATTGACGTAAATCAGCTGTCCAATAATCAGTTATTGTAGGTGGCAGCACAGCATCACGTGAATTTTCATGGCGGTGTTGTAGGGCTAGTCCCGTATCGTCTTGTGATTTCACCAAAAAATTGCTGTTTCGAATATTTAGTGTTAAACAGCATTAATTTTTAAGTACCGGGTGAGTATTGTGGTTTTTCTAGACTCGTTTTGTGATGCTGGGGCAGCAAAGTGGTATTGCGCGCGATTGTAAATTGTCAAAATTGATGTGACGGATTGGGTCCGGGGGTGGTTTTGGGGTGTTTTTGTGGTAGAACGGGACTGGCGCCGGGAAGTCTGAGCGTCGAGCGGGTGGCACTAGCCTGGACTCGATATTGATTCACTGCACCGCCCCACCGCTGCTTGATCGACGCTCAAAATACCATTCCGTACCCCGCGTCCATGGGTAGTGGTATCCTAAAATCGATTATTTGTCCAAAGCGATATTTTTAGTGATTATAGAGATGTAACGGCGGTACTAGTCAGATTTACTACGTATCATTATGTAGAACACTGTTCATTAGTGGTAAATTTCTTATAAGAACCTGTTTTAAGTGATTCTTTTATATATTTGCAGTGGGCACGATGACTGAATATTGGGTGATTAGCGCTCCCGGCGACAAGACCTGCCAGCAGACCTGGGACACCCTGAACAATGCCACCAAGTCGGGCAACCTCAGTGTCAACTACAAATTCCCAATCCCTGACTTGAAGGTAAGAACTCTTTTTACTCTAATTTCACAACGATATTTGCATTTGCTATCCATAAAATTAATATAGACAAATCATTAATGAATGGCTCTTTTGAAAAATCTTTTATATCTATGATAAAACATTATTCAGTAAATCAGATAAGATTTTCTGTAATTATACTTTTTACTAAATTATTGTGTTAATTTTGTAGAATTCACGTTTCTTATAGATTATCCAACTTTAACAGAAATTAATAGAGTAATATACAAGTATATACATTATAATAAATAATATTTGAAAAAGAAAACATAAATTAAATACTTTACATTGTTGTTGGCACGTGCCTGTATATAGCACATGAATTGGTGGAACACATTGCCAAAATTTATTATCGCCAAAAATTTATTATCACCAAAATTTATTATCACAAAAATTAAGTTAATATCATAGTTGTGTTTAAAAACCAAAACATATTTTCTAATAACTTCGATTGAAATATATCTTCTGTATTATATATTAACAATAATCAGGTGTCAAATCATTTTATCACTAAGTAGATAATGATTAACAGTAAAGCCTTTACCGGTTAAGTAATTTCATCTCAATCTGTCATCTAAAGAACTGTTATCTCATTTTGGGAGCATTATATTATCTCACTGCATTATATGTAGAAGTAGAGAATGTATTTCATGGTTTCTTAAAAGAAAAATGTCACTTTGATTAATAAAACATCTAGCGATAATTCATTATGAAATTCAATTGGTTACTTAATTGTTTCATCTGGCATTGGTTTCATTTAAAGAATGAAAACTTTATATTAACATAATTGCGAGTAAATTTCCTGTTAAGATTAAATGGCATTTAATTAAAAATCTAAATAAAATAAAAAAAATATTGATGAAGAAATTGGTTGTAGGCAACACGTTGCTAAAATACTTTTTGACACTGTCAAGTAAGAATGTGTCTCTTTCAAAAAAAAAGGGAGTAAAAAAAAATATTGCATGTATATATATGTTGTTCTATATGTTATAAAATAAATATGTATATGAAGAAAATGGCAAACATTTGTGTTTATTAAATTAAAAATACCATAGTCATGGTCAGTGTATGATTTGTTAGCTAGTGTAGTGTTCTAATTAAATAAAATATATCAACAGGTGGGGACCTTGGATCAGTTGGTGGGGTTGTCAGATGACCTCGGCAAGCTTGACACCTTTGTCGAGGGTGTCACAAGGAAGGTGGCTCAGTATCTTGGCGAGGTTAGTAATATCATTTATTCCTGTCATGAAAATCATACTACCCAGAATAGTGGTGCTTGAAATAATGCATATTACCGGCGACCTGGCCCAGCGAAGTGACCAAGTTTATATTTTCTTACATTATTTTTCTTTCATAAATGCTTACAGTCATTACCTTGTTGCAAAAACTAACAATCATAAAAAAAATTACTTATTATGCACCAAAATCTACCTCAGGAATCATTGTAATTGTTGTTAAAAACTGGGAAGACTGTCCAGTATTTTTTGAGTTTATCATGAACAGACAGACACGACAGGGAAGTTGTATTATAATACTTAGATAAGTCTGTCTAAAGAAGAGGAAAATATATAAAGGAATGATGGTTGGGCCTTAGCAAACATGATATGTAGAGCATATAACATTTCCTTTTTGTGACTTCATCACATAATTGTGACTCTGAATTCAATCACGGTATCAAAAATGCACTGACAAACAAATATAGATGAAATGCAATGATGATCACTTTGTTTCCAACTATAACCAGCATTTGAATTGAAAAGCTGCTTTAAGGAAGATTAGATGAGCGGTGAAAAATTGGCAGATTTACCAATCTCCCAATTCATAATTTTTTTATAAGGTTCCAAAATTATCCAAGGTTTTCTGTGTGCACACATTTGTCATTGTGGTCAATTCTGTTTGACCACTGTCTACATTGATATTGGATTCAGACCATGATTATGAAAATCCCTATAATTACATATAATTCATCCCACTCAGGTACTAGAAGATCAACGCGACAAGCTCCATGAAAATCTGATGGCAAATAACAGTAAGTCACTTTTTATTATTATTCAAGAATCACTTTTAATATGGCACTAATTTTTCCCCTGCCTCAATAAATGATTTAAGTAAGTTAACACTAAGAATAATTAATTCATTTTATTTAGTGCCATTTATTTGATTTTAATTTTTGAACAGTTTCAATAGGAATTTAATTAGAAATATAACAACAGCATTGGGTGATTAAAGATACAAGATTGCATGTAATAAATAAGAGAATTAGAGTGAAAATCATGGCATGTTTAATGAATACTAGGAGTTAATTATATATTTATAAAAAAATAAAATTATACAAAAATAATGGTGTTGCTAGCATGAGGAACTGAATAAAAGAATAGTACAGAATGAAATGGAGTAGAGAGGTAAACGAATTAAAAGCACACAGTAGTGCGAAAAATTTAAGCATGTCTATCGCTGGAGTTCGGTGGTTTATTTTTACGTTTATTTTTAATTTTATTTTTATACATTTTATGTTTACAAGTCATATAGTTTGCATGTAACTTATTCTTTTTCTGGTCACACTGACACTGACTTGATGTATCAAGAACGACCTAGTGTGTACCAACTTTGCATATTTATTTATTTTTATATTTTAATTTGCTACTACACTATCTAACAAAAATTTTTACATGTAAATATCCTATTTATTTTATGTGCATAATCACACATTAATACACATCATTTCAACTAAAATATTTATCCACGTTTATATTGGAGCACATTACATGTAAATACATGTTTATTTCACATTCAAAAGTTATCAACGAAGCTTTAAAAAGCTCGATCGACGTAAACGGTCGTAAGTTTGAAAATGTATAAAAAGCTTCGTTGATTTTACCTCAACAGTTCTTACACGCTAAGGCTACGAATGTTGAGTGGACAGTGTTCTTTTTTTCATGTGAGGTTCGTTTACGTAAGACTATTCCGAACCACACGCACATATTGCATATTTTATTAGTATATGTGGAATCTTGATAGCTGTGTGGGAATGTACGGATTGTGATATTTTAGACAGTTTTATGTTGCATTGGCACTCAAAACGTAAGCATCGAATCGACAGCAAGAATCAAAGCTATGCCTGAAACATCGAAGTTTATTGCCTAAATCACTATTTTACGCTCTTAAAAACTATCGACAATATATTCGTCCGCATATAAAATATATAAGTAGAAGAAAAACATTTTTTTTTTATATGTTTATGTACATATTAAGTCACTTATAGTTTTGTATGACGCTTCTTTTTACATCTAGCGGATCGTGAGTTATCTTTTTTGATAGTATCTAGATGATATGACAATTTATTTAGATTTTTGTGAATGTTAGACTTTGGAATTGCATTTCAGTGTCTGAAAAGTGGAAAAAAATTTGCGGCAGTGAGTAATAATTGTATTGTATGTATAGAGTGTAAATTGTGAACGCTTTTACTATGTTGAAGCTTCAACCAATGAATTATTTGCCACATACAATAGTATGTATATGATTATATAAATTATAATATGTATTTTATCGAACAATATATATGAACGCTGTTAGTCCTCAACATATACAGTACCGTAGGTATATAACTATGCTAATATAACGCTTACTATGTTTTGCAGTTATTATATGAAGCTTTATTATTTTTTTGAAGTAAACAGTTGTAAACTAAATTTGAGAGAGTTTAATTCGTACGAGGACTTAAAATTATGTATCTAATCAAACGAGTTGACACGTATCTATTTATATGTAAATTGTTATATGTGTATTCATTCTAATTGTCTGATTACTCAACGAGTTTTATTAATGTTATAATTGTATTTAAATAGTAAATTAAACAAATCATTCCATAGTAACATTTGTTGTATCTAAGTTAATTTGAAAGATTTTTGGTAACATTTCAAACTTTTTTGATGGTAGTACTGTTGAATGATTTGTGAAGATTTTCATTATCATAAAGAGTCATGTAATGACTTTCTGTTGGCGTAATGTAATGTAATCATCAATAGGTGCAAGATTTAAACAACAATGTTTCGTCGTTAGGTTTGTAGGATGGTATACCTGTACTATCTGTTGGGATTTTGAAAAAAATACGGTTACCGAGTACTTATAACTAGGTGTATCGTTAAATGTGTTAAATATTTTGTTGTCTTTGTACATTATATACTTTAAAAATAGGTTGTTCTTGTTTCAATGGATTGTATTTCGTTGCACAGGTTTGTTACAATTAAGACGTATTAATGTGTCATAAGTATCATAGAGGGACCGCAATCACTGCCTCACAAAACATTCATAGCTTAGCCATATCAAGCTTACATATTGTCCATGCTTTAAGCTTTTTAATTTTTTCTATTATTTATTTTCCTTTCATTTATTTAATGCACCTTTCCTGTATTTTATTTTCTCCTTATTTAATTTTTACCAAGTTTCATCAATGCGTGAGGCGTTACAGTATCTAGAGCAAATTCAGATGAATATTCTTATGATCCATTTCATGGATAACGATTCGCTTTACTCGATACGTATGACGTACGAGGACGCGTGACGCGTCGAAATAGCTTTACAGTCGCCATAAAAAATAACAGGAGCTTATGACGTGCAAGTTTATTAGATTTAACTACCACTGTCGTAATGTTTTGCAGAGTTGGTAGAGAACGATTTTCAAACACAAGTTTCAAAAGAGCACACACAGTGCAAATTTCTCGATCAGATTTTTAACGTTACTAAATCGAAGTTAAAACTGGCTGCCCAATCAGCGCGTTTGAAACCAACACCAACTCTGCCGAATGCAGGCATCGACTCTTACGCGGATCCCGGTGGGGGCGAGCCGCCTCCCACTCCGACGTCACCGGTGTGCGACTCCGCTTACTCTGAGCATCACGGCTGCTGGCCGTGCGAGCACCGCGAACATTCTGAGTGCGAGGCTTCCCAGCCGTCGCAGCCATCCAGCGGCCGCAGCTCGCCTCGGTGGGACGATGACGAAGAAGAGGACCGGCCGCACCACATCCTGTCGCAAGGTTCAGGGGTCGACTGCTCACTCCTAACCCGTAATTCCTTGTCCTATTTGATCGGGATTTGAGGCTGAACGCTTGGCTCGCTCAAGGCTTAACTATAACACTAATAAGTTTATTTAACTTTCGTATAATAAACTTGTGAATAGTCTCAAATACTGCTCAAATCACTTACTCGTGTCTCAGTAGGCGATGTAAGAGTACGACATCGTGACAATAGGCTTGTAATACAAAACGAACCTTTGATTCCTTGTACATGATGAGAAAAGGTGCCGTTTTACCAAGCGCTAGCGCTGCCTGTGGAGATATCGTTAATGGCCAGTTTTCACGCGAAGCTCGAATCTATTTAGTAGGAAATGTGATGGCAGTGATTGCGTTGATTAAACGATTGCATATTGTCTGTTTTATTGCGAATGGTATTATCATTTTTTATTAAAAGCAGGTGGCGCTGGTCTTCTTGTCGATATCGGCAGCGCCATCCTGAATTTTCTGTCGTAATTAACGGTCGAGATCAAAGTTTAGGGTGACGCTACCTCGTTATGTAAGGCTAGGTACGTCCACTATGTGCGTTTTGTACACTTCACTATTGCAAAATGTGCCTTTGACCGCTATATGCTATGAGTTTTGGCAGATGTTTATACATATCATGCGTGGTGTAACTTCGTGGTTTCTTGAGTGAAATGTAAAGTAGAGATGGTTAATGCTTATATATGTAAGCAACTGCCGCGTAGTGCCCCACAAGGCATATGGTCATAAATGTATTTCCTGTCTCGATGTTACTTTACGGCTACAGCAAGATACATAAAAATCTTGTTTAGGTGCTTTTACACGATGTTATATGTAGCTTCTATAAGTGGTATTAATTTATTTTGCTAAGATGTATTAATTATTTTTTTTAATTTTTGCATTTGATGTTGTTATTTTTTTAATATTTATAACCTTTCGCTATCCTTTATATATGTTACTAGCCGTGCCCGCGACTCCGTCCGGTAATGATTGACATATATTGACGTAACTTCTTTATTTGTTAACCGATTTAAATGTAAAAACACTAAATGTTAAGTGAAGCCAATCACAATATAATCCTGAAAACTGCATTCGAATCGGATAAGCCGTTTCTGTGATTAACTTGCACAAACATACAGACAAACAGACAAAGTGAAAAAACATTGTTTTGGGTTCTCTTGCGAATATAAAGACACTCCATTATAATTTTTAAATCTATTTGCCATGTACAGACAGCGATCATTTACAAATTTACTATACATATAGACAACGTCTAAAACAAGTCTCACGCCATTGTTATACGAAACATTTCAATCGTTGGCTGAATAATTGGATTATTTTGTAGATGCTATTAATATTTCTTTGATACAAAGCGAATCACAACAAAACCTTGGCATATAATATAATGTAAACTTTATGAACACTGATCTGAGGAAACGTTACATTTGGAACAAACTCCCAAAATATGACGCAATCTTATTCAAAAATGATCGCTCAAATAATTTCGTTTATCGATTCATATTCAAATTGAAATATTTTATTTGATTGTAAGTTATTTACATACACTTAATGAACGAATCATGGATGGAAATATTCATGGAATTATATATATTATGGAAGGAAATATTCATTATCGAAATACTAACATATTTCCTATACTATTCTGCGTCAAGATAAGTTCTTTTAAATAGTCGCCACAGACTAAATAAATAATAGATTAACAATAGATATAGATAACAGATTTTATTCCACCTTTTAGATTTTTTAGTATAGAATGAAAAGCAAAGGGGGGAAGGGTTAAAATGATTTAACACTTTTCCTGCGGCGTACAACATCGCTGTGTATTGCGCGGCGTAACACGTGTATTGCGCGTCGTAACACGCTTGCGGCTCGTACACACCTGTGTTACGTACAAATCTCTATGGATTACGGGCGAACAAAAGTTCTGTGTTTACGTCGGCGCTACAAGACTGGAAGCGGACATTACGTCAGTATTCGTAGATGATACACAGATGCTAAAAATACAATATTTCAATAAATTGACGGCGTATTTCATTCTAACCAAATAAGCTCCAGTTTAGTGCCGCCTCACACTGTCTCGATATAACATGAGCGCCGCATTGAAAGTGTTAATAAGTTTATTAAATATATATGTATTGTATGTTCATATATTATGTGTGTTTCCGCTATTTACTGTCTAGTGTTAAGATGTCAAGTATTTTAGTTTTGCATTAATGTAGTAGACAATGAATTATGTTGGAATGGATTGTGCATGCATTTGTGATTTTTTCGATGTAAAATATGCATAATGTTAGATGAATTATCTATCGTAATATTTATGTACGCTCATTCTATATTATGTACACAATCAATATTTTATATGTATCCATAGTTATAAAGGTGGGAGAAGGATCGGGGTACCACCGTCGCCGTCGTAATCCGTCGTATATATGCCGATATGCAAATGATTTTTGACATCCCTTCTAGACATTAGAGTACTACTCAACAGGCTTAAAGAAGAGATTAAAATAACGAGTATATTTTTTACGTTTGTTACAATGTAAATATGTCAATTATTAAAAGGTGGGAGAACTGTAGCTCGACCGGGGAGGTACCACCGCCTGACTCATATTCCTCCGTAAAGCATAATGTGTGTTTCGGTTGGAGAGGTGCGGTCGCCGTCTACACTGAAGCGAAGCGACCATCTGAGTCCTCAGGAGTAGCAACGCATCAACGTTCGAGCTCAGATAGTTTTTCGGTCGTGTTTATGGTTGTACGTGGATGTCTATGGTTTGCGACTACTACAGGTTGTTTGAATGCTCGTTTGCACATAAAAACATCCAAGTTTTATTACTCGAAAATCATTTTTACGATCGCATCTCCATCTTGATGTGTTATTAAATTTTCTATCTACATATTGTTCGATCTACTGAAAACAAAACAGTTAAATACTTTAAAAATGTAATTTAACGTTTTCTTACCAAAAAAATTGCTGAAATAGACTGTGAGAGTCTGATTTGAGTAAGGTTTCTATTAAAGAGGCATGGAAGTCTCTGATTTGTGTAAGGTTTCTATCAAAGAGCCATGGAAGTCTGATTTGATTGAGGTTTCTTTCAAAGAGGCATGGAAGTCTCTGATTTGAGTGAGGATTCTATCAAAGAGGCATGGAAGCGTGAAATGGTCGCTAGGAACATGTTTTTCCATGTGCTGTCAGACTTTGATTATACATAACCGTTTCATTATGTAATCATTATGTTAGCGAAAGATCACGTGATGTACTAAGTACATAGGTGCCTCATACGCCTTGAAGATGTATTACAAGAAGTTCAAATTATTTTTTTATGTGAGAAGAGTATCGAACGAGCATGCAAACCAATTGATGTTAAGCAGTCGCAGCCCATAGACATCCACGTACAACCACAAACACGACGGAAATCCTATCTGAGCTCGAACGTAGATATGTCGCTACTGCTGAGGACTAAGAGGTCGCCTCGCTTCAAAGTGTAGCCGGTTTTAGGTGTATCAAAATAGTTTTGGGCTGGATTCAGCAGTGTTTTAGTTTGGCCTAAAATAGGCACTTCAGGAGATTGTACTTTTGCCTTCACTTTCACCTTCTACAACATGTGAAAGTAATGATGAGGTTCAATTAAGATTAGTCAATGGATATTGGAATTAATCTTTTGATACAAATTCACAGTCCTATCGTTGTACTAAATAAAATCCGTGAAATTGTGCATATTTCCAATCACGTATTCGATTACGCTTACATGCAAATACGATTTCTGACCTCTTCTGGATATTTGTTTAGTTTTATAACAGATTTTAATAAAAAAAGGAGTTTCTGAAATTGACGGCATTTTTATATTTGTTTCTGCATAACTGTCACTTATTAATCGATTTGGAAAAATATTCTATTTGAGAGAGTAAGCTTTCCGTTTGGTCCCTTTTCAATTTGAAGAGAAAGTAAGGAGATAATTATTTATAGAGAGATCAGATTATGCATTGGACTTAAGTTTTATTAGTATTGACTAATGTAAGAAATATATTTAAAAGAAATATGAAAGCACGCCTGGGGCGGCACCACCGCCACCCTCATAACCCGCCGTAAAGCAACATGTTCTTCACGTATTGTGTTTCGGTTGGGGAGG
>DWON01002057.1:0-21921 GCA_018251015.1 Phocides pigmalion okeechobee
CTGGTAAGTTAGTGATTTATTTATTCTGTTACTCTTTTTTTGCATACCGATAAAGGTAAAGTATATATTTTTAGTTTTCTGTTTATTCTATTATATAATTTTTGCGATTGAGCTTTGAACTGTTTTGAGGCTAATTTTGATTATTTTATTGTTGTTTACTGTTGATATAAATTTAACTGTTTCATAAAGTTTTATCGTGTTTTCAAATTATGCTCTTTTTAATTATATATTATATCTATAAGCATTGGTAACATTCTACGAACGACCCCTTAACATTTTAATGATTACAAGAGACATTCATTACCGTCAATTATTAAGATAACCTTTTACAATGTTACAACAAATTTCTTTGAGAACTTGCAGAAAACTATCCTTTACAGTTGATTCATAATTCTTTTACAAGATTTTCTTACTTTCATAAATAGTGGAAAAATCCTGTTTTTATAAGTACACCACCTACGTCAGGAATAAGGAAAATGAGGGAAAGCATTTCTTCTGCCATTTTCGTGGCACTTCATCAAGTATCTAGTGTAGGCGGTCCGTTCTAACGTCATTCAGTTGTGGAGCAATAATAGACCGATGTTTTCTTACTCACTTCAATACTACGTTCATTTCTTGAAGTATTGGCAGAGCAAAATGAATTTAGATGTATTGATCTTGTCAAGGTATATAGCTATCATATGATTGACTTCCATAAAGTGTTTTTGATCCATTTGTAAGCGCTTCAAAATCCCCAGGAAATTCTACTACAGTAATTCTACTTAGAACTGATATTTATAGTTATTTTACTAAGAATGCATTATTAGTTATTACATACTATAATCTGATATTTACCACTATCTTTATAAATATTTCCATTTTACTATTGTGTACAAAGTTCACAATTAATTTCAATTTCATATTATTTCAAACATTCACGTCGATTTTTTATCTTATCATAACTGCTGAACAGTATTTTTTTAATAAAGTATTTGCGTATTTAATTAACGATGTATATATATTGAAGTCTAATTTTAAAATTAATGGATTGTTCTTTTAAGGCTATATTTTCAAGAAATTCTTATCATGAAATTTTAATCAAAATGAGTTATTTTAATGAGTGATACGCTTTGCCTGTTCCTCCCAAGACTAGTAGGTCGAAGAAAAAACTAATTACCGTCCCCAGCATGTGACGTGTAAGCCTGAGTCGAGTTCGACAGCCCTCTTCCCAACTAACGAGAAAACTTTCCTTATAAAATCTCCGTATTGAATATTAACATGTTCTTTATTGCCCATAAAAAGACGCCAACGCGTTACGGCCATAATAATCGACTTGGAAGCTGTTTGCCCTAAGGGTCCTACCGCGCTTGTCGACACAGATTTCATATCAATCGATACGCAGTTTCGTACTAAAGCTATACAAATTAACAGGAACCTATTACTAAATTGCTGGCCGGTCACACTGAAGTCCAGGGTCCGAATATCTAATACAGACCTACATTTTTTTCAAAATAAATGCGTATTTGGCATTTCCATCAAGGTATGTTTCACTAGACATCCTGAAGAATCTTTACATGCGCAAAACAACCAACGTGAGGGTTTTACTATGCAGAAATCACACATAATCAGATTATACCCTCCAGAAAATCGGATAAATAATGTAAATCCCAAAAGACGTGTTAAAATCAAAACAAAACAGGTATGTTAATTGCACACACATATTTGCATGTGCCAGTTGCATATTATATGTCTGTTACCAAAGTTTTGAAACGTAATGAATAATTCGTCGTTAACAAACATATTGATTCCCCAAACGAAGGTACACCCTTTTACATGAAACTACCTCCCGATTAGTTCTTGAACTCAGTTAACTTGGTTCTAGTGAGTCGTAAAGTTCTTCAATGAATAATGATTGAAGCAAATTTAATTTAGTTTTAATTGCTACGTAAACGTTTCGGCTAACGTTTTCTCTACTTCTAGATAAGTTTGTTACTTGTGTAATATCACTACACGCTTCGAGTGAATATTTCAAAGTGCTGTAATATTCTGACTAAAAACCAGATCCTGTCACCTGACATTTATTACTTGCGTAATTTGATATAGTGAGAAACCATCACGACAATCTATGGTCAACGTTCAGCCTCAAACGATACTTAAATCTCGCTTGAAATTGTGCATATACGTATGTATGCGTTTTTTATGACATATTTACTTACTTTAGAGAACACTGTAGGAATATGCTAAAAAAATACTTAAATAGAAGTAGAAGTAGGTCTAATGTTGCATGCTAACGGATTTTCTCCAATTCGTGGGAAACCTAACAGTAGTTTGTAAGCTACTGGAACAGTCGAGATTTTATTACAATTAAATTTAAGAAAAGCAAGTGTCATTAATGGTTCTAAATATAATACATCACTGTCCGAATGTCTGTCGTACCCTCATTATTAAATATGAATTTACACTTCCGTTGGAATACCCAAATCATTGTAACAAAAGCAAATATTATTAATACCAACAAACCCTTGACCACGAAATGGGATCTAAACTTATACATATGTTCTAGATCTGTGGCTCTCAAATTATAAGGCTTAGGTATTCTAGAACTAGCATAAGTTTGGCTGTCATTCAACCCTTGACCACGAAATGGGGTCTAAACTTATACTATGTTCTAGATCTTTGTCTCTCTAATCATAAGGCTTAGGTATTCCAGAACTAGCATAAGCTTGGCTGTCATTCTTTAAGCTATCCTGTTAGGCATGACTCTCTCCCATAACTGGAGGAGATATGGACCATCGCGCTATACAATAATAAAAAGAAATACATCAGTCCGGACGGTAGATCTATAGTTCGACCGGGTAGATATCACCGCAGTTTAATACTAATACGCCAAATTCATTACGTCAATGCTAATCAGCAAGCTGGTAGAACAGCTTAACCGGGAAGGTATCGCTCTCAGACCAGTAGCCAATGTGCAAGGTAGTAGAACTGCAGTTCGATCGGAGAAGTGGCTTCTGCCACGACCGGGTCAGAAATCAATTTTAATGTGTATGTCGCCCTCATAAGTTGACGCTAAGCAATTTTTGCGTTTCAGCTGAAACGGTGCCATTGCCGGCTACAGTTAAAAGCACGGCATTTATTCCAGTTATCAGGAGTAACGCGTCTACGGACTATGTTAGACATCGATAAATTTGAGGTTGTACTTGGGTGTCCATGGGCTGCAGAGACCTCTTAATATCAGGTGGACTGCATGCTCATTCGCTACTTTTCCAACATAAAAAATATAACACTAAAATAATTACTTACTTATTCTAAATTCAAATGATATCTCAGTCGGCTTACATGTTTAATGTAAGCACGAATATCAAACATAATTAATTAATGTGCCTATTTTGGTTACAAAAAGATTGAGATCGCTGTCCAGACCCACATCAACCTACAAAGCTGCGAGACCTAAAGCAAACACGATCAAAGTCCCTTTCAAAGATCTTTCTACTTAGCATCACGCATTCAAATTGGCTTTCATTAATCGAGATACGATCCCGAATTTGGAACCATTCATTCATTGGACATGCGTAAATCGGGATTAAAATATATCGCTCCACAAATTGAAGCTCGATTCTGTACGTAGTTAGTGTAATCCATCTTTGTAATTGGTTTGCGAGTAGTGTCACGCTAACGTCAGATATGTCTGACTGTTTATCACGATGCCCTATTTGTACAGCTGGAGGTGTGTTCTCAATTTACAATTACATACACGCACACATACAAATATATCTGGACGTATCATAAAATGAATTAGAATAAAAGCCCAACCTAAACAATCTAAGGGAGTCCGTGCCCATGCGGCATGATTCCGAGAACGCTAGCTGCATTCCTGTGCTGAATAGCAATCGCAATTTCTGCGCGAGATATGAACCAGCCCTCCTAACACCGGCGGCGTCGATCAAACGTGGGACAAAAGTTTTAAAGTCAAGCGCAATAAACATAATCACACTAATGCACCATATATACATAATACTCGTGGGCCCAGCAGAAGTTGTCCATGTCTGAACAAAAATCTGCAGTTCACTTAATGCTAAATCTATGCCTGGTTCTACTGAACTCACGTTAGCACCCATAAATGTTAACTTTGCATTATATTGCAGCGCCACCTATTCATTGTGAATGTAAACCATTATAGGATCCTGAAGACACACAAAGAATTTAACTAAAATCAGTTCAATGACTTTCACAAACACAGAAAAATTATATATATGAAAATATGTATATAAACTATATATAGAGTATGTATGTCACTATGTGGCCATAACTAAGACTTCTTCAAGACAAAACGTGAAGAATATTAACGTGTGAGTGAGAAAAGGGAGAAACTTTCTAAAATATAAATCTAGTACAAAATCCGTAGTGCAATTTTGGGATTATTAATCTGTTGCGTAAAACGCAATATGGACCTAATCTTGCTTCATACTCCCGCTATACTGACATTTATGAAAAGTTCTATATTACTGAAAAGTAAGACAATGGATATCTCGAGTTTTACTATCCCAGAAAGAAGGTAATGTTTTTCGGATGTATGTATCGTTTAAATTTGATACACAGATTACAGTACAGTGTATTAGATTAAAACTCAGTAAATGCTAATTCCAAATATATATTTCTAGCGACCCGGCCCAACTTCGGTGAGGTAATAGATTTTATATTTACTTAGATTAGTTTTCTTTCATACAAGCATTAAGTAATTACTGAGGGAAAATAACTAACAATTAAAAACATCTATTTCGAACGACGACTGAATTACTATATTCAATGTCACTATTTAATTTCTTGTCTAATTAACAAAAAGCTTAACTTATTATGCACCAAAACTTTCCTAAGGATCACTCTACCTGTTGTTGCAAACTGTGAGAAAATCTGCCTAATACCCTTTGAGTTTATCGCGAACAGACAGACAGACGCGACGCGGGACTTTGATTTATGATATTTAGAGATACATGTATGTATATGTAATACATACGTTCTCTTGCAATGCATCTTTATGTACGCTATGACGTTGGGTTCTTAAAATAAGGTACATAGAGAGTTCTCCTTAAAAGCCGGTGATAGTGGCGACTCTTCTGGTGCTGCAAAGGTCCATAGGCGACTGTGATTGCTTTCCATCAGGTGGCACGATTGCTGTATCGCAAAGCTAATCTATATAAGATCCTAGCAAAATCTAGAAAATGTATGTTTAAGTGAACAGTTTTCGTAAGGTCTCCACCACAAATACGTTGAGAACTTCAAAAATATTCAAAGTATATATTAGTACGTTCTCATGCATACAGTTGGCTATCTAGCTATTCGACAAGCCATTTCCTCATCTTTACATTTGCACAGCACCCAGTGAACTGTGAAGAATGTTTGCTTTCTTGCAACTTGCTCGATAGTGCAATGATGTGTGAGTAATGTTCAGCAACTACGAGTATAGTAGAGGTTGTTTTTTTTAACATAGCGGATGCTGATAAGTATCTTATTTACCAGTATCCGCTATGGTAAATAAAACTCCACGATTTTTACTTCCACGTTAATGAATATTTGAAGCAATAGTTGAATCAGCGGTCTTCAACTATTGCAGTTGCAAGTAGGCAAATGGACATAATAGAATAGTAATTACCGTCGCTTATAGAAATTACTCCAAGAAGTTTTGTAGCATTACTCCCTATAAAAAGATCTATTTTTGCAACTTTTAGTATAGCTTCATGTAATAGGACTCCGTTAATTTCAGGAAGAAGTTAGTTATCGTAAGTTTAGTTATACGAAGTATTGACGCAAGCTAAGCAAGGCTTAATGCGTTAAATTGAACTGAGTGAAGTAAGCTATTCGAATGACCGGTAATGAACATATTTGCTGAATTACACTCGTAGTGTGCACAAAGATTCAATAGACTATTTATAATGAAAAACCTTACTTGGAATGAAAAAAATATTACAAACTTTTAGTAGAATATTGTCTTATTACGAGAAAAATGTAGTACATATTACATTTAGGTGCGATGTGATAGAAATAAAGTTTGATAGGCATATACCGCTACCATCATAATCCGCAGTGAAACAGTAATTGTGTTTGAGTTGCAAATATATGATAGCCTGTAAAACTTATAACCGAGGTGACGATCTCAGGCCTCAGAAGTTGCAACACATCTTTGCACGACGTCAGGCAAAATTTAAACCCTGTTTAAACTTGGACGTAGATATCGATTCACTGCAAAGAATTTAACATTAGACATTCTGTATATATATTCAATAAAAAGTAGTGGTTACCTAGTGGAAGTTCTAACTAGTCATATGAGTTTTGAGTATCCAAGTAATTCTGGGCAGACTCGGTAATGTTCTTAAATATTTGTTAAGTAAACTAACAGATATGTACTTCTCAGCGGTGGAGTATGACAACACCTCCGAAAAGTACATATGTGTACAACCTTATTCTATGAGGCGACACGTGCCCAATAGGGGCAATTGTGGATTAATGACAAAACTCTTGTTCAGTGAAAGCCCCAAGACTTAGTTTACAAGATATTGCAGCCTGATTTTTAAACAGAAATTAAACAATGAATTCAGATAGATTTACTGGGTATAGTTTTCTATATTTACATTTTAATTACAATGATGAAAATTTTAAAACTAATTTTAATAAAAGCCTAACCTAAACAATCTAAAGAGGGTCTGTGCCCACACGGGATGGTTCTAAGAATGCTAGCTGCAATCCCGCGTAAAATAGCGATCTCAATTCTCTGCGGGAGATATGAACCAGCCCTCTTGTCACCGACGGCGTATTAGTATATTTGTCGACGTGTGTGCATAATGTACATAGGAATTCCCGAAAAAATTGGATAGTATTCAAGCTAATATGTTATTAATTGTAAAGTATATGTTTTTCACAACTACAATCTTTGCATGCCATATATCGTATACCATGCAATTTTTTTAATATTATATTAAATAAATATTAATCATTAATAAATTAATACTTTTTTTTTCAACGCGGGAATGCAGCTTGTGTTCTTGGGACCATGCCGCATGGGCACGGACTCCCTTTAGATTGTTTAGGTTAGGTTTTTATTATTATTCGTTTTAAGATGTTCATCGTTCTAAATATATTAATATATCATATTTATATTATAATGGCTATCTTACAACTGTGATTTTACAACAAAAAAGATATAAACCTTTTTATTGACCTCAAACAAATTACAAAAGTTTGATTATTTTATTATTATTTTATAATTGAAATAAAACGTTAACATTATTAAATAACCTACATAAAATACCTTAAGCCTAATTAAACATTTTTCAAATTAAAAATTCTATCCAGAACTCCTGATTGTGCCTAATGGCTATTGTAAATATAAATAATATTACGTTTAATTTACATGTTTGCATTTACGATTCATGCATGGACATGTTTGCATTTACGATACATGCATGAACATGTTTGTAGGACACAATGCGATATATTCACGGATTTAGGAACATTAGTTTAGCATATCAAAACTTGCGGAGCGGAAATGAAATGTCTAAGCCGGCGATGAAAACGCACTGCATACGAAAGCTTGAGGAAAGCTGTTTGGAGCTTCTGCTGCTTGCAGATTACGTCGTTTCAATCCGTCTTATGTTAAGACTGAACTTGGTAAGTAATTAACGACTCGGCCTAGCTTCGTCGGGTAATAGAGTTTATATTTACTTACATAATTTTCTTTCATACATGCATCCAGTCATTACCTAGTTGCAAAAGTAACAATTAGAAGCATCTATTTCGAACGACAACTGAATTACTATATTAAATTTAACTATTTAATTTCTCACCCAATTAAAAAAAGAACCTGATTTATTATGCACCAAAACCTTTCTCAGGAGTCACCTTTCCTTTTGTTGAAAACTGTGGGAAAATCCGTCCACTATTTTTTGAGTTTATCGTGAACAGATAGATAGACACACGCGACGAGGGACTTCATTTTATAATATTTAGAGATTTGAAGTTTGCCCAGATATTATTAGACACTTACATTAAAAAATGAAACAAAATTTGTACACTTAAATAGTAACAGATTTCCTTGTAAATTTTGAGAACATTGCGCTCGAAAAGCCCCTTCATCCTTGTGTGATTATGTTATTGTATAAAGCCAATATATTTGTATATTTTATATATAAACGTATACATTGATACATATAAATACGCATATGCATACATACATTCATTTATACAATTTGCATAATACACAATATCCGAATTAAATTCACTATTTGTAACAAATATTGAAATATTTGATAATCAGAAGAAACAAGTAAAGCCACTTATGTTATTATTTCATCATTTTTAAGAATATTATTTCCATATAGTTCTCATAAATCTCACTTACATATAGCACAATTGAGTCTAGAACATCACGCTTAAGATACGGGCATCAATTCTCATCTTAGCATCTAACAATTAGTCTAAATAGATATTTAAATCTGTTTATCTTAGTCCATGGTCCATCAAATCCACGATACAAGAAACAAGAGGTCGGACTTTTAAATCCAAAACGAAACCATTGTTTCCTTAAAAATATTACTTTTTCTACTACGTATTTCGTTAATCCGAACATAAAAAACATTTATTATATAGGCATTTAGGGTACGAGCTTTCATGCTATTGTAAATCTAAAACTATAATTTAGAGGTGTCACTATAAATCATCATTAAATGAATGCTATTTATGCAATTAAAGATTATTTGGGTTGTTCACGCGATGCTGAAACGGTGCGAAGGAAGCATTTAATCAAAGCGAGGGGAAACAAGCGCGTCATTTCCGAATCTAACTGCATGATAAGGCAAGAAATTCTGCCCACATTAATATGCAATGTTTAAGAAATATTAAACTAGAGAATATAGCAATAGTAATAAGGTATATGTGTCACTATAAATAAATATAGAATGCTATTTAGTATTTAGGCTATATACCTATTAATAACGAAGCTAAAGATAGGTAACATTTTTATAGTGTTTGTTGCGCCATGAAATTTCTTACGTATAATGAAATGTAAAAAGTTGTCAAATTAAAGGTAATCACTCAATTTAATTTGTATTATTTATTAATCAGCTGTATTTTTTTTTTACTTGAATAGGTCCTTCTAATATTATTACAAGGATATTTAAATTATTTCATGTATTTTATTGTATCAGTATAAGATAATCATATTGTTTTTTATCAAAAGTAGGTAACGGTAAAGAAAAAAAGACTTAGTTTTAATAAAAACTATCAGGCTTGTGCTGTAGCAAGTGTTTGATAAAGGTTTATACCTAGTATCGAGTGAGAAAGGCGTCAGAAATGGCTATAATACACCTCGACACAAAAATAAATTTCCACTATAAAGTGGTGCAAGCGGAAACTTTTAATCAAAGCAAGGTGACAACATGCGCGTTATTTCCGAAACTAGGTTTTGATAAGGCAAGAAACAGTGTGATTTATCATGTTTCAGTAAGTGTTAGGAAGGTTTTCGTTATACACTGATTTCGTGCTCAATATATTGAATTTGTTTGCCTAAATAAGGTACTTGAAAATAACATTGAGATATTGGCATTCAGACTTTCATATGTATTCAAACAATTTAAGTTGCTTTGAATTGTCATTTAATAATAGACCCTTGTATTTAGGTATAACTATAGTTTCAGAACAGGCGGAGAGGATGAGACAACGGACTATCGTGATGGTTGTCTTCGATCCTTTCCGCGGTGGACATTCCCGGTGTCGGAGGACACGTAACGACCACTATCCATGAGAGAGGCTTACGGACGGCGGACTGTGGGTAGTCTGCCGTCCGATTAGTGACAGGCCTGAGATGGCAGCACTAAGTGTTCCATGCGTGCCACTCATAGAGGAAAGAGGGTGTAATGGTGGGCTGATGCCTGCGGGGTCACGATAGTTGTCCAATTGAGATCTCGTGGCTCTCAGAATTTTAAGGGCTGAAGCTCTCATAATTTATAGGGCAGGGTGTGGTTTTAGTGTATAAAATGTTGACACATCCTTTCGTCCCTGCCCCGGCCGAAAAGAATCATTTTATGATTTCCACATCCAAAACAAAAAAAGGTAAAACTATAACAGGAAAAATTTCGTACATCATTCTAGAATACTATTCAGTTAAGCTAAACTTGCCAGCGTGGTTGAGGGTAGCTGTGTAGTCACTCAAAATTTTAGTCACACCGGTCTCAACTGTGTTTGACAGAAATGGTGGGCTGCCCTTACTTCGAATAAGCGCTTACTTCACTCAAATTAGGATTTTTGACGCTTGCGTGAATAGGTACAATAAGAATTTACCATTGTTCATTGTTTGAATTGCATAATAAGCTTCTACTTAATGTTAATTTATGGCACATGATTTTTGGTTTTATAGTATGTAAGTGGAAATGAGCGAGTTATGATGATAAGTATTCGTTGTAGCCCGTAAACACCTGACCTCAATCAGAACTAAAGTCCTGTTGGAGCTTGAAATGAGTGTCTTCCCGAAGTCGTATTAGTTGTCCAGTCGAGGTCCCATTGTATCTGGAACTTAATGGCTGAGCAGAAATTTTGGGTAGTTTGAATTAGTAAAGTCTGACAGAGTCTGGACGAAGGGGATAATTTGATGATTTCTACATCCATTACAAAAAAAAACGTGGATGGGTTGCAGTAGTAAGGCAAGAGAAATAAACTTATCCATTATAAAACATTTTAACTGTATGGACACACGAGTTTTCCAAAAGTAAAACAAAAATACGAAACAAAATGACGAGCTTGTTTCTCTTCGCTTTGAAGAGCTTCTTACACTGGCCTTGGAGCTTTAAGCGCTCGCGTGAAAAACTACAATGAGGATGCGCGTTTCTTTATTGTTTGAATTGCGTAATGAGCTTCCATTTAATATTTATTTAGGGCACATAAAGTATAAAAAATTGCACTTGTCATATCGCCTTTAATGTGCAAAGCAATATAAAACTTTATGAATATATGAAAGTCAAACTTCTAAAAGTCAGACAAATGGGAAACAAAATGATGGGTTTGTTTCCTTCTACACTTCCTTCTACTTTCTACACCGAGCTTAAGGCTTTTAGCGCTTGCGTGAGCTACAATAAGGTTCCGCGCTACCTTATTTTTAAATTGCATAATAAGTTTCTTTTATGTAGATTTATGACCCCATTGAAATTTATAAACTTGAGTGATAGCGAGTTCGAAATTGCCCGTGGTTCTTACATTTTAAAGTTTAACACGATATTTAATCAATGCAGCACCACGTTATCTCACAAACGAGGTGCGTATCCGTCCTAATATGAAGGGACAGGGCATTGTATGAGCTGATAGGTACTTACGCCGTAGATTGCGTTACGCATCGCCGTCAGATTGGTTATTACGTCCTAAGCCTGTCTTTGCGCGTATCAATTTTCCTCAAGTGGTTTTTAGGTCTTATCAAATTACTATACATATTAAACTGTTATATATTTTCATTTATGTCTCAATTTCTTTAAAAATAAGTTTTTTATACATATAAAAGAGGGGTCCAAAATAAGCGTATGGAATACAGTGACAGTTCTATATAGTAATTTCACGTTTCTTATACAGAAAATCTGAGCTACGAATTCGTAGCATCCACTATTTTTAAGTTACAAGCGAAGAAGTTATCTCCTTTTTCTATTTTGAAAATGTTGTTAATAAGCATACAGACCATCTGACGTCATACGGTCTACGGTCTCGTACGGTCTCTACGATCTATCCACTTTCGCACTCAAAAATATCGTCATGTAATAGATGACCGAGATGGTCTTGTAAGTGTAGCTGCCAACTACTCTTCTCCAACCGAAACACACATATTGCTATAAGACGTATTATTAAAGCAGTTTCTACCACCACGCAAATCACCAATTGCTTTAACGATGGAAGAAAACTTTATTGGAAAACCCATACTTGAAAGTTATCCGTAAATTCTCAAAGGTTGTACGAAGTTTGTAATCCCCACTTAACTAACCCGTCCTATTTTGGACAATGGACAAGATCACCACTACTCTTATTATTTTTGATGGAACAAGAATAGAGGTTATCTGATAGAAGGTGAGTACAGCCACCTTGAAACATCTGTAATTAACTTGATATAAAACAGAATGTCTACCTAACCTCGATGACATTTACGGCTACTCTTAGGACCGAGATAGTGAACTTATAATCAACTAATATTTAAGAATCTCTTCAAAATGAATATGGCGGTAACTAACGAATTGTAAAAATGAGCCATGCAATTCTAAATACTGATAGCCAAATTTATGACAAAACTCACAGATATTTTTTTTTGTGTTCTTATATGGGCAACAGTTTTATACTAATCCTTGAAAATGTTAATGATATCTCTAATATTACTGTGTGTTGTGTAGGAGAGACTGAACTTTGATTCTCATTTAGATAGAAATTTGGAAGATAAATTTAGATATTGTAAATAGGGACGTTTATTTACTTGCCTTTGTGGGCGCTTTCATGTCACCCACGACAAGGAAATTTTATGCGGGGCTGTGTAAAGCTTTTATTTTAATGAAAGAACTTTGGCAATAGGCATTTAGCAAAAAATTCAAAGGAAGAAATACTGTCGGACTGTGGAAGAGACATAAAAACAATTTAAGCTCTTCATAATTCACTTCTAATCCGATCTGAAATTGTAGAACTAGCTGGAACGTTAAGCCCCGATAAATAAGCAGTATTCGGGCATAATCGAAAAATTCCGGACGCGCCCCTTGCCAATTTATCATTGCGCTCTTTGTCAAGTTGAGGCTAGGTGTAAAAAATCCAGGAAAATTTTGCCAGTCACCTCGTTCTCGTTTGTCAAACAATGTTCTGCAATTTTATTATTCTACTGTTACGACCATATCACAACGCAATAAGGTTCAATTTTGATTTATTAGTAGTTTTTTAAAGTTGCATAAATGTGGTAGCTATGTCACTGTGGCCGAAAATACGACGTACAACCATGCAGGGAAATGTAGTCCTCGAAATAATGTATGGGTTTCGCGATTTTTCATCAGCATAATACCGGCTTTGCACGCTCTATTAATTCAGATTAATTACCGCTTGTAGCGAAATTAGCTGGCTTTATATTTCGTTTGCATATTACGCTGTTTCATCTTTATTTAAATAAATTATTTTAATATTAAAATCACTGAGTAAAGATTATTTCATTAAATTGAAAAAGTAAACGATCTAGCAGCAATGTCGAGTGGCCACTGTTGACAGTTAATCTCTGTTATCGTTTTGAGATTCCGAGAAAACGATAGCTTTCCGAGATCCAAAATAAGCTCGTTGGTCAATCTAAAGCAAGAAAACGATTTAGATATAAGTTGGAGATGGGAAGGCTACAGTTGCATCAAAAATAATTTTAACCAGTTTTCTTCATAACAAAAACAAATCCTTTTATTTATGGCCAGGCATCGAAGGCTTTATTAGACAAATAACACACAAAACAAACATAATACTCTTCTTTTTTAACATGGTTAAGAATAAGAACAATTTGATAGAATGGATGACAATGATGTACTACATAAATCGTAATTCCAA
Source organism: Phocides pigmalion okeechobee (assembly GCA_018251015.1). Classification (NCBI taxonomy): domain Eukaryota; kingdom Metazoa; phylum Arthropoda; class Insecta; order Lepidoptera; family Hesperiidae; genus Phocides; species Phocides pigmalion. Next base: position 13,558 of record DWON01002057.1, read on the forward strand.
TTATGACGGGTATTGTAATGACTAATCAATTAAATTATATTGGCAAATCAAATTTAGCCATTACAATAATTGAGACTTTCACAGCCTACATAGACAAATTTTCTTCAGCAGAGTCCGTTTAAACTAAATAGTAATTAAAATGCAGACGATTTTCTTCAGAATTCATTATCTTTAATACTCTCAGGATTCGAAATAAAAGTAGGGAGGTTTGAACGGCATAATTAGTAGGGAATTCTAATTTATATTGAAATTAAAGCTTCCTTTAAAGGACTATTGCCGATTCTCTTATTAGCTTATGTAATGGTTTGGTTTCGATAAAAATTTTGATGTGAGAAATAATCAATAAAACATTTGATGGAAGAGACACAAATATTATTGAATTAAAAACTTCTTTAGCATCGTTGTGATTTGAAATTCGATGGAACGAAAAAGCGACAGACCCATAAATTCATAAGATTTAACGTGGAAAAAAAAGAGATAGCAAGCATTATACAGCATTAGGATAATGGTTAACATTAAAAACAATATAAATTAATTAAAACAGTTATCTTGTATGATATTTGTATAAATATATTAATAAATTAATAATTAACTAAATACATTGTAGAAATATTAATAAATAAATAAATTATAATATAAATACGTATTCATGGTTTCACTTCTACCACGTGTGCACAAAATTGCACACGTTTTTTATGCATTAGGTTATATTATTAGTAGCAATTAATTAGAATTTCATGCTGACTGTTACATATACCTACATTACATTACAAAATTGTGATAAAAGAGTAAATAGTGTAATTTTTGGTCCTTCACAATGTGGATTCAACTTAAAGTTTCGGCATGTTTTCATTCTTACAATGCATGAACATAGTCAATATTAATTATAACTATCTTGAACAAAAACAGTTTTAACGGAAAATATCACAAAGAAACATTGCCAAAATTTCTTCAGTGTGATTTCCAAAGTTGTTAAGTATTATCAATCTACTAGTGTGGCTAGTTTAGTTAACCTAAACCATACTTACCTTGAAAGTATAATCGTATTCTATAGCAGGACTCTAAGGGCTTTATAATAATATTTTGATGACAACTTTAGACATTGTATGTTCCAAAAATACTTATGTTCCTTACTTAAAGTTGCATGCTGAAACTAGTGTCTTATTGAGAAGAAATATGTCCTGACTGACTGGTTCATTAAGGCTTCGCCCAAATAGCTGAAATCTGGAATTAGGTCACTGACTTCCTTTCATGTCGCCCGAGAGACTAAGTATGTACTAACGAAGAGCTTTTCAGTATGTCTCAGTGATTGAAATAAGATTTCTAATATTAGACGAGTCGTTTGAATATTGTGTGATTTACATTTCTTCGATACTTAAATTTGTACATTTTTGGGTCATCAAGACCTCGGCCTCTGATTTTTATAATTTATATGCGTGTTAAAAATATTTGTCACTAGGCTTAACTGTGAGGGACAGCATTGAGAGGAAACCAGCATTTTTTCGTCAAGAGGAGAAGGTTACGTCGGGCTCCAACCAACTATAATCCTGACAAGTGTTCCATCGCTCCTCCGCATAGTGAAGATATGATGACGCTTTCGTATACTTCCGCGACTCTGCTAGTGACGTCCGGCCTCGCTGCACCCACCTCAGTGGCAACCCACTTCACCGATAGTGACGTGGTAAACACCGAGCACGTTCTTCACCCCAGTACAGAGGAAAGCGGAATACCTGAGAGTTTGATAAAGTTCTCAAAAGTGTGACAAATCCAATCTGCACTTAGTCATCGTCGTACTGAGAAGGCACCCGAATAGTAGTGGGATAGTCCTCAGTTGATCATGATCGATTTGACTTTACTCGCTGAATAAACGAAACATAACGGTTTCATATCGAATTCCATGCTTTACAGTTTGTTTCAAGATTTTTGAGTTTTCTCGACAAATTTGCTTTTACCTTTAAAACAAGTAATAATTGACGTGTGGATTTATAACACGTTCTAATCTTTAAAATATCAAGATTATAATTGGGACTTATATCTAGCATAACAGAGTAAAATTTATATGATTTTGTTGCGATGGGATTTAAATTTATAACTTGGTCCCCAGACTGAGACATATAATTTCATACCACAAGGCCGCTTTCTGATAGCTGTCATACAAGGCCCAACTTCACTTACAGGCTTTTGGTCTTACAAAGCTTATGTAATTGAATTGTGGCATGTCCCTCGTGTCCACTTACTTAAGATTGTAAGTCGGTGCAAGCCAAGATGTTGTTTAGAGACACCCTGTTTGGACGGCATTATGTTGTATGTGCACTTGGCTAGAAATTTCGGTACAATGCTCTTCATTTCTGACGCGTCCGGAATTTATGGATATATTTCTCTAGAAAGTCAAAATTATTCTTCCTAATTTAATGAATAAACTGAAATGTTCTTTAGCCACGAAGGCAATATTTTATTAAACGGCAATATTTTCTAAATTTTATTACAATTCTATTTTAAGTTTATCTATTTGATAAATATTTATTTTCAATTTAATTACGATAATTCTATTAATTAACTTATCTAATAGATTTATGGGTAAGATTTTTTAATGAAAGTAGTTTTTTTATTTTTTCATCTGGTATTGTCGGCCATTTATTGATTAAGATATCTTTAATTTACAGTTAATCGTAAAATACTATTACAATAAGAACACTAGAAATATTTATTGAGAAACGAATTATGCATTTTTAAACAATATTCGTGTTGTCAATACAACAATTAACACACATATAATTTTGAATGCAATATTACAATATTATATTATGCCGTAATAAAATAAATATCTAACTATTTTTTATAAGATGATAAAGAGGACAACGAAAATACCTACGTACTCGTATTTATAGCACTTCTTTACAAATAAGAAAGAAAAGAACATTTATACAAATACTTATGAAGCTTTCCTAATACTAAACATGGTGTAAACATATTTAGTAAAACCAGTCTTTTTTCCACTTACCTTCAGAAATTTCCTTGAAATATTGCTCGCAAATAATAATTCCTGTGACCTCCGCAAAATAATGAACTCCTAAATAAATACCTGTATAGTCGTACCTACAAACTCACATTGACATTTCTCCATACCTTTTGTTATGAGTACTTTAGAAGTGTTGAGGTTTTCCGAATCAATAGTAACACAACAAAGCTTTTCCTTTCTCTTCCAGTCCAATGAAACACAATATCGTTGTGACGTACGGGAATGAAACCGAAATTTTATTTTTTCTCCGGCTCGCAAGAATATTATTGTCAAGGTTTATTTTATAATTTTTTTGATGTGATATTTATTGACGCGACTTGGTTTTGAGATCGTCTCGTATGGCGTGACGGCAAACGACATGTCTCTCTGTTTTCTTACCCTCATATTGTATTTAAATTTATATTCTGCATATAGTATTATATTAAGGAAAATACATTTGATGCGTCATCTTAATCCTGTGTTTTATTTACTTAATTCCATTTAATTAGTTTCCTTTAATTTTAAATTCTTTCAATAACTATCAGTTTGGATTTTTCTTTATATCCCGTCTCGTCCCGTTCCGTCCCTTCCCATTCCTTTCCAACTCGTCCAGTCCCGTTCCGTTCCTTCCCATCCCATTCTGTGATGACTACATTTGTGTAGAAATCTGTTATAATATTAAACTATGTCTAAGCACGTTAAAAAATAAATATTGTAGTAAATGAATCATCACATATTATCAACAGTATGAATGTAATGTTACCCGTGTAACATGTGTTAATGTTGTAGTGTCAAAAAGTTATTGAAATATCCGTATATTTCAATAACTTTTTGAACACGCAAATCGTATAGTCAATTCAGCAGTGATTACGTGTTTGTTCCGTTTGGCTTTGAATGCTTTGGTCAACTTGGTCCGAATGTGGAAAATAAATCGAACAATTTGTGTCGTATTTGATCGACGCAGCTGGTGACAAGAAACCTGGTCATTATCTCTCACAGAGAATTGCAATAACTATTCGCGAGCATGCTACCAATGTTCTTGGCACCATATCGCAATGATATGCATTGTCTGTAGATTATTTATGTTACGTTTTTATTATTATTAGTTATAAAGTACTTAATGTTTTATTTACGATAGTTAATTACGTAAATAAATATCTTTTGCCAATTTTACCTTTCTAATATTATTATTGTGATGCATGACATGGTTTTACCTTTTCAATATATTTTATTTCATCGATAAGTTCAGGGGTAAATCGTATTCTCAATGGAATCTATAACAAATGTCCATAGATGTTAGATACCCATAGAAATCTTGTAGATTGCGTACTTATTTCCACAACTTCAATCTCATAAAAAATATCCATCCTGACAAAATCACTCAGCTTAAATGTTCTCATTGTTTTGATATAAAAAAATATTTCAACCGCTCAGCGAAGATAAAATTGAGGCTTTAAACATAATTTAACTAAACGTTATGCCGTTTTCTGTTAAAAATATCGAAGTGTTTCAACGAAACATAATGTTTGTGAACGAAATTTTAAAGATAATCCGAGGCGAGTTCTTTCCATCATTTCTGAAAGAAGAAAAATAAAAGATAGAGGTAAAAATGTTGATGGTGTAACGCATTTAGCTAATTTTATTTTGAATTCACATAACTGAACTGTCATTCCTTTTGACGTGGTATAAATGAACCGATGGTGACTTGCGACTACCGGTGATGGATTTTTAAATGCCAACGACACGGTTATGGGACTTGTTGTACTAACTGCGAGAAACAATCAAAGCATTTTATTATAGGTGGGAGAACTATAGTTCGACCGCGGAGGTACCACCGCCGCCCTCATAATCCGCCGTAAAGCATTACTTGTGTTTCGGTTGAAAAGGTGCGGTTGCAGGCTACATTTTGAAACGCGACCATCGTAGTCCTCAGGAGTAGCAACGTTTCTATGTTCGAGCTCAGATAAGATTTCGGTCGTGTTTGTTGTTGTACGTGGATGTCTATGGGCTGCGACTGCGGGTGATTTGCATGCTCGTTTACTACTTTTTGCACATAAAACACATCCATTTTTACATCATAAATCTTTTACTCTTCAATTGCTGGGTATTCCTCGTCTCTTTTTTACGTTGGAAAAGTAGCAAACAAACGTGCAAGGCACCTGATATCAAATACATGCTGCAACCCATGGGCTTTAACGTTAAACTTCAAATACGACTAACTTCCTGTTTAAAATCATAAAGGGCATAGATGCGTTGCTACTCTTCAGGACTGAGGTCGTGTCGTTAACGTAACCGGTAATCGCATATTTTTAATCGAAACACAAGAAATGCTTTATAGTGAAGTATGAAGCGGTGATATCTCCCCTGTCGCATTATTGTTTCATCACCTTGCGAATTACAATAGAAAAAGTTAAAGAATAGTATATTACGCTGGAAAAATGTGGATTGGTAGACCTTTGAGAACTTTTAGGGAAATTCTCAGGCATGGCAGTGTCCTCACGACGATTACTTTCACCGTTAAAGAAAGTGATAACTAATTTCTAAAAAGCACATCATTATGAAAAATTAATAATTTGTGTCAAAGCTTGAAATCCTGAACAGTGTAAGAAGTCTTATCACCCTATCATAGCTTCACCTATTTCTACCGTACTACTACATGTATTACAATGTACGTAATTATGTTCTTCTTATGCTTTTTTAAGTCTTACAAATTATTGCTTAACGATTAATCGCTAACCCTTTACATACGTATAGTAGAACAGGTCAGTGTGGTGGAAAGGTAATTTATGGATGTGCTGAAACGGAATTTCAAGTGTTGTGCGAAAAAAATTACAGCGACGGTACCAAACTTATATGCAAATTGTGAAACAACAACGGGAATTTATGAATACGAAATTATACGAAATGAAGAATGAGTGGCGGATACCGTACTAACTGTTTTGGCAGTGTTTAAATGAAATTTGTATAGGCTCCGGGATTCATTGTAAAAACCAAATTTGATTAATTTATCTGAGTTGAGTTGATTATACGAGTTTTTGCGATTGCCAATATCGTGTGTGGTCTGTTGAGTTAATGTTACACATAACAACTTACGCCATAAGGATTGATCAGTTTCGTAGCAATTTGGAAACCGTTCAAAGGACGCTAAGAAGGCAGTTAATGATTTGCGCTCCGTCTGAGGCTTCAAAATAAGCAATATTTCTTTGTTCACTTATTGTTTTTTGATAAGATTGCAAAATATGTACTTTTCGGTCGAGGTATCATCTCGACCTTCATTTATAGCGTGAAGTAATTTCGATGGTCGATAAGTGTGTAAGCGGACTCACATTTGAAGTGTAGTCTTGTAGTCAATAACAACAACGCACGTATGAAGACTTCAGTTAGGACTCCTGTTTCATAAAAAGTTAGTAATGGCGAATTGGCGAATGGCGAACTAAAATATCTATTATTGGGTTTTATTTATGTCACGTATTAGAGCTGTACCTACATGCTGGAAAAGTTGCCGGCTATCAAACAAAGATCTCTCTACTCCCGCATTTACTGAAAGGAAGCTTAATTTAGCTTTAGGTCAAGAAGAAAAGATTGGATACAAATAAGTTCGGGACATGGTTCATAGAACGCGAAGCCGGAACATTTAAATTTGCTCGCATATGAATACCCAACTTTGCCTACGTCATAACTTGTAAGTCATCCACTGCTTTTGCGTTTTCGGGACTTTGGCTTATTCCTGGAGGGTAATGTTTTTCAAGTGTTTGTATGTATTATCTATTATTTTCAAATTTGAGCAAAGGCATGTATGCTCTCTCAATTTCTGAAGATCCTTTTATTTCAAGAAGTATATTTTGGACACATAGAAAATATAATATTTTAACGATAGATTGCCACTCGCTTGAGAGAAAAAGAAGTCGGAACATTTAAATTTGTCTGCATTGTGGATTATCAACTTTGGCAATACCATTGATCATAACTCATTAGCTGTATTTGCTTTTGGGCGTTTCTTACATTATAACAGAAGAGAGTTAATGTATTTCGATTGTTAGTAGGTAAAAAAATATACTATTATTCTTTTGAAATTCAAACGAAGATCTTCCTGCTCCCTTTAATTTTAAAAATAACTCAAGAAGCAAACATTTGACACTGAGAAAATAATATGTTCCGAGCGAAAGTTTGCGACACGGTTCATAGAATACGGAGTCGGAACATTTAAATTTGCTCGCATCGTGAATTCCCAACTTTGTCAACGTCATGGCTCATAACTCATCCGCTGCATTTGCTTTAGAAGCTTTTTGCCCGATTGCAAAAGAAAGGTAAGGTTTTGCAAAAAAATGTGTGTCTATGTTTTGAAATTCAGACAAAAGTTTTTTGTACCCTCAATTACTAAAAACTTGCTTTTAATTTAAGTATAATTCACGAAGTAAAGATTGGACACTGAGAAAAGATACGTGTTTCACGCCGAAATTGCGTACTTGGTTCATAATACATGCGGTCGGAACATTTAAATTTACTCGCATCGTGAATACCCAACTTTGTCCAAATCATAACCCATAAAATAATTCAATTACCGCATTTGTGTTTGGAGGCTTTTTCGATTGCCGAAAGTAATATTTTTGACTCTTCGTTTGTACAAAGGTATATAATTTTATAATTATGAGTTGTCAGATTCGTTTTAATTATGGAAGTGAGTTAGAGGAGGCAGGGGTAAGTGTTAGAGTGTGGAATTTGGATGACTGATTGCCAGAGCAAAAAATCATGACTACTTTCATGCTTCGTAAAGCGTATTCATAAGTCGTGTCCTCAGATGACCGTTTAACCTTGTTGAAGGCTAAATAGACGCTTTGAAAACATCCAACAGACACTTTATCCACTAAACCTACGTGTAATATTGAATCGTTATGGTATACCATGCTGCCATGTCATTAGTAATAATTCTGAGGTATGGAAATCTGACTAGGTTTTGGTATAATTTTGTTACTATAGATACCATCACGTGAGAGAAAAATAGTGGTGCGAGTGAAACAAAAAAATATCATTCATTACCAAAATCACATAATACATACATATTTTTCCTCCTCCTCCTTTTCCTCTTCGTGAATCTTAATTAAATAATTTTAAATAAATAAAATTTCTTGAATTTAACCATAAATACAATTGAACTAAATACAAAATACAAATAAATTTAAATAATGTAATAATGAGAGTAAATATTGAAAGTATATAAAATGAACAAAATAATGTAGTTAATGGTATCAGGCGTTACTTTGCGGAAATCTATGCTATTAAGTTGTTATTAAAATTACTTTGCAACAATCCGCCACCACAATGTATAATAGTATATATTTCAAAGCATGCACTATGCCCACCCTCCC
>DWON01002058.1:0-21921 GCA_018251015.1 Phocides pigmalion okeechobee
GCATTGTATAATTAAGTGGTTGTTTTGCCAAATTATACCTGTTTCATTATCAAGTGTGTTATCAGTAGCATAAACGTAGCTATTCCATTGCGCTGTGACCAGACAGACTATTGCGACCGTCACGTCGTTAAGTTGCAATGAAAGTGCGTGTTAATTGCTTACATCCTTTCCTTTGCTGGTGTATCAATTTAAATACTAAAAATAGAATCTGCCCCTCGAGAACTGGGCCCGGCCTCTATGGTATAAAGTGCAGTATTGTGCATTTTAATGGGCTACGAAGCCACATAAGATGGGAGAGCTGAATTTGTTTATTACCCTCTTCCTTATTGAGAGCGTCTGCGCGAGATAGCTCTCTTCCTATGAGTCACTAGAAAGTTATGTTCTTGAGCTAACTCGGTTCGAATAACTGGCTGTTGTACCTGACTGTAACCTCGAGTGGGAGGACCTGCCTCCGCGACTCCATAGTTATATTTAACATAATTTTCAATAAGCATTATACGTTTCATTACATAACTTTTGGTTTAATTGCACAATTAACAAAATATTTCAGTTTTTGCCAAGTTTCTTGAATATCGTACGTAGTTATCATACATATTTTGAAAGAATTACTTCGGCTGTAAAGGTTTTGACAAACTTAATAAAATGATCCATAAAGAATGGATGTCACAATTAACAAGTATAAGTAACTTATTATAAATAAAAAGGAAGCACAAAATTTATGAAATAGAAACTTCTATGATGAAAATTATACAGAAAAATATTTATTACATGTATAGTAAATGGAAAGTACTAAATGTCGACGGAAAGTCCTAAAATAGCAGGACATTCACACTAGGCTTAACTGTAAGCAAGATATTTTGTTTCAAACCGGGAAATCCTATAATATCTGGCAATCCAGACAAGTCACGACCATCTGCCAATCCTACAAATAACAATGAGGAACGTAATACGAGTAACAGATCAGATAATGGCTGGATTCCATTGGTGTAGTTTTCAAATTACTTTCCCGACGTGGTCATTGTTTTCTGTGTAATAATTGATATATCGTATTCAATGTTTAAATATTGTATAATTTTATGCAAATATTACGAAAATATAGCAATTTTGTATGACATAACAAAGAACGATTACTCAATTTGCAGTATTACTTACTTTACTTTCAGTTTATTGGTTTATTTTTCCGTAATATAATATTTCAATTAACGTTACGGCAAAACTGTGTTTAACAGTGTAGTTTCATCTACTTACATAATTTTACTTTCTTTATATGTTTCAATGCTTGTGTAAGTTCTCTTTATATATGAAAGTAGTAATTTACTGTTTCTTTTATCCCTTTTATCTGTCAATAAATCATACCACGGAGACAATATGCCCTCATTCAGGTCATGGCGACAATATCTGGAATATTTATTACATGTTATGGTTACTGTCGGTATGCCCGACATCGTTTAATTTGTAGAACAATCGCAAGAACAATTAGTATGACTATGGACTATGCGTCACGGGCATATTCTTGTATGGATTGGCGGATGAGTCAACCTAACTTAAGCTACTTATCGATATTGACTCAGCCAACCACGAAGTACGAAGTAACAATGACGATACCCACACTATAGCACGTTTAATTTATATGTATAGTTTTTGATTACTTAGGGGTGTCTGTCATTTAGAGGGTGCTGTTTCAATAGACGTTATTGACCTTGCCTAGGGTGTTACGATTCGAACAGATATCGAATTGATGATTCATATGCGCATTGGCGTCACGTGTCCTTTTAATATTGCAACATGTTTGATGTGTTTTTTGTAATTACTTTCTTTCAATGCGTTTGTTAATATCAATACCATGTTAAAGCAGAATAGTTGTCTACCGGTCTAGACTTAAATTACTACCATATCGATTGTGTTTAGTTATAGTCTGCCCGTCGAGTTTTAAGTTCGTTCGCTGTTCGTTCGTAGTGATTAGACGGAAGCTATTATGCTAAGGACATGTGTCGAGGTACTCGTGCTCGTGAAATAAAATCCTTGATCGTGTAGCAGATGCGGCGGGCGCGGTCTCGCCGGTTCGAGCGCCGCCCGTGGGCACATTGTTCGCGGAGTCAATGAACTTACGAAAATGCTTCGTCGCTTATTGTGCACATAATCGAATCAAGTCGCTCTCTATATGCCATTTCAAATGTTGCCTTCCCTTATTTAGTACAAAAACTACATTACTTACTTAAATTTGTAACATTTCAATCGATTTTGCTTGCAGACAGCTTTTATTCAGATCGTAACCTGTAATTACAGTCGACCTTTATCAGATCATTCGATGCGTTCGTAAGTATTGAGCTGGAGGAATACCTATTCCATTTACTTATAGTTGGTGCAGGCAGCCTTTCTATTTTATCGTCATCTATTTGTCGATTGCTAGATAAATTGAATTGTAAAATCCCGTGACTCGCTGTTCGCATGAAAAAGGGGTGTGGTTGCGTTGCGCCGGGCTCGGGGTGTCAGCTCGGTGGTGCGTCGATAGGGGTGCTGGGTGAAAACGGGGGTGAGTTGCGAGTGCTCGTTCGGGTAATGTCTGGCGGGGGCGGAGGGCGCGCGAGCGTCAGATCAATACGACGCGTCCCCTACCCCCGCCGCCGCCGACCAATCTCCGCAGACCCTACGTCTTTCGACGCCAATGCTTTTTTTATAGCGCCCATTAAATATACTTCTCGATAAATATATTAAAAGCAATGTGTTTTCTTTTCTACGATGTCTAGCGGTATTTTAATATTACTTGTTTATGTGATTCTTTACTCCTTCGTCTTTAGTGTTTGTTTAAGTTCCAATTCAATCGATTTAGTAACTGTATGAGATATTTCGCGTGTACGTAAAGCCGTAAATCACCTGTTGAACGTTCTTCAGAAGTAATGTGGTTTTGATAAGCAAACAATATTCATTCAGAAGTTAGAATTATACCTACGTATCGAGGTAGAGGCTATTTAAAGATTTCACCTGTTGAAGCCTATAGACACACCTATTAACTGTCTTATGACATTAAGCTGGTGTGGTCTAGACAAATCTATTCAACTCTCAAAGGTGTTGTGAAACGGACTTCGAATCGGATAATGTCACATATTTTGGTTTCATACACAGGTAATTAATGTGAATTCAGAATTGATTTCATAATTGTTTAATTAGTGTTTAAACTTAATACAATTAAATGTGGTGGTCTTTATTTGCACATATATACGTTTAATGCCAACAGTTCCTGCTGTTACTACATATATATCGGTATATATAACTCATAATGTACTTCCAGATGTCGCTTATTTTTCAATTTACTTTTTTATTTTGACATTCCTTACACCATAGACGGTGTCTATGAAGTAATTTATCGCCGTAGATTAGAAGTCTGTGGACATTGTAAAAAGTCATACATTTTTCTATTACAGCAAATCGAGTGTGAAATATCCTATTACGTTGTGTGTGTTGCAAATTACCTCTTACCCATCCATAATAAGCATTTATTCAAGTTGATATTGTAACTTAATCTACTTTATAGGCGGCCTACTTTTATGACATTAAGTACTAATATAAGTACTAATAATTAAGTACTAAGTATCTATTTATAAACATATATGTGCATAGACTATTATTGGTAGTAACGTTTTGATTATGTGTATATGATTTTCAACCGTGTAGCAATTCTTGCGTTTCGATGATAAATTGTGGGGTGTCGACTCACAAATGAGCTGATCATCCTAGTCTTCAGGAATAACATACATATGTGATCGTTTTAGCTGTGACTTCCGATCTCAACCGTTTATTGCAGTTGTCAATACGTAACAGAACCCAATTATCGTAGACTGAATGCTCATTTACTTTTTTCATTTAAAAAAAAATATGTCAACGATATTGTTCTTAGGGAAAATATAAAAGTATGAGTTACTGTATGCAGTTCACATGTGTGCCATGTGGCTACTACAGCCTATGAACATCTGTTATCAGTAATTTATAAGATAGGAGAACTGGTCATATTCTAAAAAATAAATTAAAACACGTCGTACAAAATACACGTGTATGTAAGATACACCTTACAACACCTTTAACGATACGAGTTAATGAACATCAGACACCTATATCGGTGTGAAAGTGTAGATACCGTTATGCTGTTTAGTAGCACATTATTGAAATATTTAAATATCTACCACCTTTCATAAATATATTTATATAAAATCCATTTAATATAGAAGTCAGTCTACCACGTGTTCTTAATTTGGGCGTCTCCATCTCGCAACTGACAAAGGATTCTGGTAAAAAAAGACACAGATGCCGATGTACGCTATACTTTATAAACCCAAAACCCGTTCAGTAGCCGGAGTAAATCGATACCCATAAACTATAAGTATTACACATTCCGTACGGACAAAAAGTCTGCTGAACCTTTTTTGGGAGTCTGTTAAAATTAATACGTTGGTAACAGAAGTTCTAAGCCGCTCAAGCGAGTTGCAAGCGGCGGGTACATCGCAGACGTGTTTAGAGTACAAATTCCGGTATAGAAGTCGTTGCGGATCTATATTTAGTTAGAAGTAAAGGCTCCCTTCTCCCTCGTGTTACTGCGATCAACGTGCGCCCTTATATTTTATGCTCTAACGTTAAATTTTTTGTGTGCTCCCCGTCCCTACATTCGAGACGGTCACTATTATGATATTCTGTTTATTACTAACACCGTCATGTCGGCTGACTTGGGTGTCATGTTTTTTTGTGCCCGCATGCGTCAGGACAAGGCTAGTTTCATTCACTGGGGTCACTGGGGATAATCATTTTAACATTGTGGGATACAAATGTGGGTATTTTTTCATGCCACAGACACGTTTAGTACCGACTTAAAATATTACTAGCTAAGTATTATTGTTGTGCTTATTCCTTTGTATAATGAAACGTAATTTTCCTTTTATGTGTCACGCGTATTTCTGAATAGTTATTGATAAGATTTGATATGATATGAAGGAAAGTTTGTTCATTCAAATCTCGGTGACAAGTTTTTTGTTGAATCTACCTATCCTTCTCGCTACAATTATGTTTATCAGTATTTTTAAATACTGTTATCTGTTGATTACCTACCTATATACCTACATAGTACATGTTTGCCTGATTTGATCATAGATATGAGCTCAGCTTTAAGTGCTTATTACATAAATAAATTATGTAATTTATTTATTTTACTCAGGTACTCGGCTATACACTTTTGATTAGATTATTCAAATAAAAAAGCTTAATTTATTAAATTAAGCTGTGTAGTAACTTCGTGGAGAATTTTCTTCGTTCTTATTATATTTCAGAATATTGTGCCTTGTTAGTATTCCCTGCGCACAAAGTAAACATAACTAATTTGATTCAGTAGCTCGAAGGCTGTAATTTCATAAACTTTGTGAAAGCTCTTTATATTATATTTACGGGAGGAAAGTGTCCAATGGTCTCAAGTGTTAAAAACAGGCATTTATATAAATAAAAACAGTTTTGATAATAAACTAAATGAACAGCCTGAAGTGAAAACAAAGAATATGTACATCAGTTTTAATGCGAAGTGTTACTTGAACCTTCGAGGGCTGTGGGTTATTATCGGTTACTCCGAGGCAAGGCTTTCGAAAGCGATAATTGCTCGGTTATCAATCGACGTCTTGTCTGTTTTGTATCTACTATTACAGAGCGTCTATTATTACATTTTTTCTGTGCACACTGCACGAACGTTTAAATTGCTCTCTTCAATGTGTCCGATCATTTCTATGTCGATGAATTTATGTTAATTGAGCTACCCTCGATAAATTCAACCATCAGAAGGAAGGCTGACTTCCGGGAGGATTAAAGCAATGACTGTACCAAATGACAGTTCCTGAACATGACAAATACAATTAATGGCGAGGATGTGTTAAACTCACTTAAGTGGGGTGACGAACGAACGATTTTTTTCTAAACTACTTGGCTTAGTTTTATTTCTAAAATTAAATTAATAACTGTACTCGAAGTACATAACATAACTTTAAATTATTACGGTTTTATGTGAAGGAAATTGCGTGTGGTTGGTCTCTAAAACATTTATACAGTAAGTTTAACCCTGGATTTGTTAGCACGCAGCTTGAAGCCGGCCATTAAATATGCATGCATTCGTAGTGTTAAGTCACACGTGGCTGACCAGCATGGCTCATCACAGCTCGATCGGAAGCCGATAGCGGCCGCGTTGTCACGCGTGTCACATTGTTTTTCATTCTGACCAGCACCCAACCGCTAGCCGGATACTAACGTGACTTTCCGAAAGAATCGCTTCCGACTCTTCCGAGGTCTTCTTGAAATGGAACAAGAATACTGGATACGGATTATGCATAACAGTCGTTTCCTGTTTATTAATATATCTGTCTGCTAATTGTAATCATGGAGTCAAGTCAAGAGTAATTTTGATGGATTTGTTCAGTTATTTTTCAAATTTTTAACTACATTACTGTTCTATTTTACTTCTTTATTTTTAATTGTATTATATGGAATCCCCACAAGTATGTACATCAAGTTCCATAAAAAACCCCTTTAATATCACGTTAGAGATTTCAATCGCAATGTTAGCATATTTCACGAGCACACGCGACGAATACCACAAATTCTATTAAAGTGCTACCTACACTATAAAAATCTTATTGTGACGAAGCCCTATATAAATCAAATACAAGTAATCTTTATACTATTTTGAATATAATTGAATAAGTGTTTTACCTTTATAGAACTTACGTAATTTTACAAAAACTATTCCATCTTATTTCGGCAGAACAATGAAACAATACAAAGGCACATATTAAACCTTAAAGTCAGGATATTTAATGTATTAATAGAATATAAAATGCCGATAATTGATGCTATGATTTCCTGCGCCATTCATAACACAACGTAGTATAGTTCGCTAACTCATCGGCGTGTACTTACAGAATACAAATGAATCAGAAAGCACGCGAATAAGGAAATTCCATTCAGTGCGCGCGTACTAGAATCATGAAACAGAGTTCATAAATCATATTAATTCAAAGGTTTATTGGAAATTAATTCATTCACACAGAGATCTTTATGAAAGTAAGTTGGGTAGGTACCACGCCTTGGTTTGGTTTGGTGTGGTTTTGGTATTTTTTTATCGTTTGGAAAAAAGTGAACTCCCTGTGTTTTTAATACGCCTTTATTAGCTTGGGTTGTATCTATGTATGTAACGGAATCTTTAAGCATAATTTTCACCAATTTCCAGATGTCTGATTAATTTGAAACTTTGCACACATATAAAGGACCGATGAAAATGCAATAATATGGAAAAAAAAGAAAAATAAATAATATAAAAAACTGAAAAACACGCTTTTATAAATGTCGCATATAATTAATACAATTTAAGGAGTACAAATCAGATTTTTAAGAGCGATATTAACTACAATTTCTCTATAAAGATGACTATATAGATTTGAGATTGCCATTGTAATATCTTATCTACAATATGACTGTGTGGGTTTGTCATGAAAAGTAATTTCATATGATATTGTCTTTACCTAACTTAGCCGTGCTTAGTGTAAATCTACACAATAGACTCTATTGTGTGGGAGATGTCTGAGACGTAGGTACTCCTGTGATCACCCTACGATACTGGGCATGCAGGCGACGGGAGGGATGGGGAGTCAGCATTGATCCGGAGCGTGCCTTGTCTAGTAAATGGCGAGTTATAATATACCTTTATGTGCATGTCCATCGTATAGCCACCTACAGGGTATTCTTTTGATACTTCGTACTGATATTAAAATATGAACTCTGTTTACATATAAACGTGTTATATTCTTGTGTTTCGACAAAATGTCAACTTTTAGTATGTAGCGGCAGCGTGTTGTATTTTGATAAAATTTTCTTCACAGCGTTATAAAATAAAATTTGTACATATTTCATTTTATAAAAGAAGCGTAACAAAGAAATTATAGAGGATTTTATAAAAGAAGTGCAAGTTACAGAAGATTATTACACAAAATTTGTATAGAAATACTGTATTCTTAAATTTAATACAGATTTCCAATAGTGAATCAAATATCTTCCTTATTTACGTTTAAGGATATATTTTACCATGCTTCAGTAGTGGAAATGTATATGCTTAAAACTCAGTCCCTACCTACCTCTTTAAGAAGGTACTTAGTCTTAAGCAGGGAGGTGTAGGTGTCTTGGTTTTATTATATTGTTACTACTGTCAGTTACAATATAATAAGACTAACTAAGCGTAAGCAATGAAATGAACCTCATGAAACATGAGTGCCGAACGGAAGAAGTGCTAAACTTGTGTTGTGAGGTGTCACACCTCGCATTACAATGACTTCGATGCGCCACTTGCTGTACTGCTGTGTAACTCAACACACAGACATCTATCAAAAGTTATATACATAATATTCATCGCTTGTGTGTAATAATCATACAGACTATTTCATTTTACTCATAATCTTCCAGAGAAAAAAATACGAAAGTAATGAATTGAAAACTCCCACAATAAAATCGATGTGTAATCTCGCAGTTTCTCCTATTCTGAGACTGAGATCGTATTTATAATCTTTTCCTATATATTGTATTTTTAAGCATGAATCCATTATTAAAATTCTCGAATTTACTTGTTGCAAATTAACGAATTATAAAAATCGTGATAAATACAATTTAAGTATCCAGATAAAAATGAAGTTCTTAAGTAATTATCATTTCGATTTTTAAATGATAGTAAACAATGTAAGTCAAGTGCACACAGCAATGTGGGGATTTCGCCGAAGTGCAGCGGAACGTGACGCCGACATCCGACTTTGAGCAAGTTCCTTGACAAGTTTGAATGTGGCATGAAATTTGAGGCGTACGAAATACTTCTTGTCCTCCTGGCATGTATTTCTAATTAAAACGTTAGGTAGGTTTTTTATGTGAGAAGAGTAGCAAACAAGTATGAGAACCATCCGATGTTAAGTAGTCGCAGCCCATAGACATCCACGTACAACCACAAACACGATCGAAATCCTATCTGAGCTCGAACGTAGATACCTTGTTACTCCTGAGGACTAAGATGGTCGCCTCGCTTCAAAGTACCCGGCGACCGCACCTCTCCAACCGAAACACAAGTAATGTTTTACTGCGGATTATGAGGAAGGATACCTATCCTACCTAGGTATTGATTTTGGTTTATAAGTTAACTATTATTACATACAAAATTGATGTTTATTATCGTTGCAGCAAACTTGCATATTCTGTACATTATATCACGTCCAGTACTATGCGTGAATACGTGGGGGTAATATATTAGTAATTTTATTTACAGTTTACACTGCTTTATTTTGTATAGTTTACAATAGCCTAGATTTTGAGTTTATAGCTGTTCGTGATCGTTTTCATAACCTCCTGTAGGCTGCGTCGATATCACAAAAGATTTCCTTGTTCACTATTCAACGGCTGAAGTAATTTTAACGGAAACGGGATAGTTAAAGAATATATAAATTAACTAAGAAAATACATATATAGAATTTTTTATGTTAATAAAAAAACTATGCCGTCAGCAGGTGAATCCGTCAGCACATTTTTGTTAACATAAACGATAAATAAATAACATAAACAATACCTAAAGTTTTTGGAAAATTGAGAGCTCATAATAACGCGAAAACATAAAAATCTTCAGTAAAACAAATTATAATAATCACGTTGCATTTAACTACACGAATACGGTTCATTAACGCTATTCGGAAGTTGGGTATTTATTTTTTCGGCAGTTAAGTATCATTTTGTAGTTAGAGCCTATTTGCGTGCTAGGGTGGTGTGGCGTAGTATAGGCAAACGCGTACCGACGCCGTCGCGGCGTCGCGACAGCCGTCGCCGCCGAGTCGCGTCACTTCCAACCCTGTGTGCAATTTTAAATTACCCTGAACTGGGGTGCCTTTCCAATGTAAATACTAAATTAAAGTACGTGAGGGGCGTTAATGCGAGCTAAGAACAATTTATTGTGAATAATTCCTACCGTGGCGACACGTATCATTCGGCTGCTGCTTAATAAACCGGAAAGTTATTTCAATTGCGTGAATAGAAATCCCACGCAATGCATTAAATCGCATTATCACCTAGATAGGGTTGTGCATAATCGGTTCAGGTAATCAGGTTACGCTCTGATTCAATTTAAATAATTCAATTATTCGGCACTCGGCGAAGTGTTAGGTACCTACATCTATTCCATTAGTGTTACTGGTTTTATATACAATTATGTAGGATATTTAGATTTTTG
This sequence comes from Phocides pigmalion okeechobee, assembly GCA_018251015.1. NCBI lineage: Eukaryota > Metazoa > Arthropoda > Insecta > Lepidoptera > Hesperiidae > Phocides > Phocides pigmalion. The sequence goes on from DWON01002058.1 coordinate 10,271, forward strand.
GCCCCTCCGAAATGGCTTGTAATTAAGATTAGCAAAGGAGGGCAGGGTTGTCGACTTTACTAGCATTTCGGCTAGCGTCTGGGGAATTTAGGTTTTGTTATCGTTTCAAGGCTTAAATATGTTAGGCTTAAGGCACGCAACTAGTAACAACGATGCATGTTTAAGTGGAATTAACGTACAAAGTTAGGAAGGCACGCGACAGAACAAATGGCTTAACTTTGAACCGGGCACTAAACTTACGAACAACTGTTTAATCGTGCGAATGATCCGATGCTCTTTTTGTAGGGGAACGTCGCCGATGCGGAACCAACTCCCTTCTGCGGCATCCACGAAGTGCTATAACATGGATGGCAAAAGGGACGCGAAAATTAGGGAAACTTGTGGGGAATGCATTGGTAACACTTCTGGCGTTGCAAATCAAATAGGCGACGAGAAAGACTGTTCTACTTTTTACCTTTACTTAATTAAGTTTGTCAAATAATGTTAAATAATATAATTGGCAATAATTGGCTATTGAATGCCTAAGATAGAGTAACTTAGCATAGTTTTTTTTTATATAATAGCTGTAATATAAGAGCTAGCAAGCGAGCACACAAAGCGCATAGCAACTCTCCAGAGCGAAGTTGATCCTCATGTTTGAGTCTGCAACACGTCGGCAATCATTGCAACGCATCGAAGTAAAATCCCATCTTAAAAGAAGACTTGGAAGTCATGCGTATTAATGAATCCTCCTATAAATTATTGTAAATGCGTAAAAACTTCCAGCGTTGAATATTCCACTGCACGGAATACTATTTGCTAGATTTGAGCGTCGTATAAAGTACCGTTGCGATTTCGTAAGAAAAATAACAGTTGGACTTACTACCTGCCCTAAACATCCGCACCGTTCCATGAATTAGAAAACCGATTCAATCTGTACAATAAGTCAGGTAGCACGTCTACAATGCAACACAATACAATTAAACTAGTCGCAGCTTCGTAGAGGATTATCTCGGCTTAACATTCCGACCCGCGACATACAGAAGCGAGTAGCGACCAAAATCGATGGAGTGGGGCAAGACATTATTTTTGGGTTCCCTAGCAAAATGTTGGAAAAAAATCTTTATGATTTCGTCGGCAAAATATTTATAATGAAATCCTTATATTTCCTTCGTGTCCGTCAGTTCTTTTATCTGTTCGTCTGTTCGTCTATTGATCTGTAGTTTTCTGTTTGTTTGTTTCTGTGCTTGTGCTTTAATGTGTCTGTCTGTTTGTCTAGCGCACGATCCGTCTGTTCAACTCTTCATCTATTTGACCGTCAGTACTCCACATCCATCCGAATCTGTGGCTGTCAGCACTTCATAAAAGAAATTTGGACGGTTATAAAATGGTTCTTGCATATGTATAACTAAACAATAAATAAATTTGGAGGTTGAAATTGTGAAAACAAGAGGATTTAGACTTTGCAAAACCTCAACCAAATTTATTTTGGATGAGATACTTTATAAAGGTTCTAGATCCTATTTGTTTGATTATTCTATCTACAGAGCCCTTCACAGTTCGTGATCCAACATGCATTGGAAAGATTTTTTTTAATAAAATGGCAGCAACCGCGTCCAATTTATCCAATAAAACATATGCGGGCGCAAACGTAATAGCGACATATCGTGGTGGCCACTGCCGCCGCCATGGCGATCTCTCTTGAACGTAATTATTCACAATTACAGGCTTACTACATTAATACCGGCATTGTATCGTCAGTCACCCGTTGACGAGGGGAGTTCGACTCTTCCTGACACCGGCGACTCCCCTTCCGATGAATCAAGGGAATAAAGAAATTTAAATGTAAACAGCGATGATTCATTTGTTACGGATAAAGGTCATTTTGCGACGATTTTACGCGACAAACATGATTCATGAGTTTCATGCTTGTGTTATGATGAATGAGTCCTAATGGTCGTTCTTTATTCTTGTATTTTTATTTCAAATAGTAATTCCAATTATATACATGTGACTCCATCGTCTTAAACCCTAATTGAACAGAATAGTTTGAGTTTGAACAATAACAAAGCTGGATAATCCCATGTTGCACGAATCAGAAACAATAGGAGTTCGTTAAAATGTAATGCTATTCACTTCACAATTCTTCGTAGGATCTTCGTTAAGAATAATGTTATTGTTCGCGATAAAAGTGGATCTTTTGGGTTGTTAAATTTTTATAAATACTCGGAGAATGATTAAGCTTCAACAGTTTATATAGACTTGAAATGCCTTGTTATTGGATTAAGTGATTACACTGAATTCTATTGTTTTCTTATTTTCAACAACAACTTCTTTACCTTTTATTTGATGTAAAATAAATCATCATTAGACATATACCTTATACCTGATGAAGTTTCCCATTTGTATATCACTTTTTTTACAAATTATGAAATAGCTTAACTGGCGTCAGTTTTTAGGTATAACCAGGCTAGTTCTAGCTTATACGAAGACACTGTTCAGATAGTTGAAAAGCTAAAAAAAAGAATCTTGAATCTTTTGATTTAAGCCGTTTCATTATTTAAAATATGTGTTTACTCTTAGAAATTGTTCTAAGAGTAACTATAGTTAGTGCAAATGTGATTCGATAGGTTTCGCCACAATTCTTCTAGGCCATCTAGAGTAGACACGTCACCAGTGTAAAGCCATCACATAAGGTGAAAACGAAATATTGGTGTTTGTTTAAGCACAGTAAAATCTGTTTATGTTTAGTACAGCGTATGTCTGCTCCTCTTCCATTCTCGTATTTGTAATGTTAATTATAAATAAAAGATAAGGCTAGCGCATGTTGTCAGTAGCAAACATGTTAACAAGCCGTAAACAATGTAGAACCATGACGTCAGAACAAAGCATTGTGTTCGCGGACGAATAAGTCGACTCATTATGCCGATACGTTGGGGGGAGACAATCGCGAAATATCGATTTACCTACGTACAGCGTACACGGTTTACGCCGCGACGCCCGCCCGTCGTTAGGGCCGCCAGCCAGACAGGGCAACATAACGCATATTGTTAGAGTTTATAGTACCTTAGCGTCCATTTTTTTAACAATAATAAAAACTGATAAATGACTCGTAACGTTAGATTTCATAGCAAATATTTTGGTAGTGTCTATTCATAATCAAAATTAACTCAATATCCGCCCGGGTTGCTTTTCTTCTTCCTGTTTACGGCGAGAATTATGTTATTGTATAACTATTTCAAAATTTTGTAATTATTCGTATCATAATGATTTAATATTCGGTATCACGGTTCTAGAGTTCTTGTCATTGGTTCGGTAACTCATAATTTCTGTAAGGTTATATGTAACAACAAAGTTTAAACTGCCTATTGGCAATAAAGATTAAGGAAGTTTTTGAATTGTGAATATTTTTATATGTTAAATGAATATTTATTTGGAATATAAATAGTTAAACTTTTGGATGTAGGTAACTCAGATGAATGTTGTATATTTTTTTCGTAATTTCTTCTCCATATCCAGAATAGCTTGCGAAGCAATGATAATACAATTCCAAAACAGTTCTCGGGTAGAACCGCCCAAAAGTTGAACTCGAAATATAACGTAGACCGTTTTCAGCATTTAGTAGGTATAATGCTAATTACGCCTAGGTAGAACTGTATTAGGGTGTAAGGAAAAACCCAAGTTCCCCTTTTTCAGTTTATTGCCCACCCTCGTCTGACCAACAAGGCGACGAACCTGCGATTTTGTAACCCAGCGCACGTATCGCATCGTACAATAATTACATATATTTGCGTAGGGGCATGTACGTGCAATCGACATGAGTCACACAATTTGCATGAAAACGCTTACAATTAAATAAATTCCATTTATTCAGTGTTTGTAGTATAGTAATTGTTAATAGTGAACATGTTCATTCTTATCTTTACGTTCCTAGGATAATTATATGCGAGTACGTCTACCATAAAAGATATTGGTCATTCGTAATTTACAAAGATAATGTACAGACTATAAGCATGAATGCACAAGATGATCACATAACATAGGCCTAAGATTTTCGTTCTAAGAACTACAGATTATATTCAAACGCGGTTGAATACGTACTTGGTACTAGTGACGTCGGATATCTGGCTCTCTGGTCCTCAACTATTACTATCTTTATAGCTCTTTCCATTAAAACATTCATAGGTTCTGAGCGAATGGAGATGAATGGCGGCGTCGTAAAATGGAGCTTTTTATAAAATAAAAGCGAAATCGGTTTATATTTACAATCGTACGGTGCGCACTAAACTGAACGTGGAATGATTTAAATTAACCCACATTTGAATTTATATTGTGTTTATATAGGAACACAGTATTGGTCAGGTAGGTCGCAGAGTACATATTGATACTTATCGATACATGGATATGTTTTAATATTTAAATGTAGAGTTCTTCATTCAGATCATGTTTTATACTTGCGCGTGATAACAAATGGCTGCCGCATTCCTTCGTGGCAACACTCCATTAATTAGAGTCTGCGGCTTTATTAAATGGAGCTCCACTAGTTACACCAAAGGACTGACGAAATAATGTTGCTCAAGGTATAAATTTACATTATTTTCCACAATAACATAATTTCACTCGGTACTACCTATTCTGACTTTTTATTTCACTTGGTCAATTTAAAAGCTGTTGAAATATTCTACTGAAGTACAAAAATATTTATGATAGGAAACCGTTGTCACTGGCAGACACTATTGTAATAACAATATTCGTGTTATGAAGTAATTATTGTTAAAGTAAAACAGATATATCCACTTATAGCATTTCAATTGCGCTTTTAAACTTAGGCTATTATCTGTGACTACCGTCAGTTGAAATCCTACCTATCCTTACTGAATCATATGCTAGATTGACTTCATGACCGTTTACCATTTTTGTTCTGTCAAAACTACGTATATCATGCTTTTTATTTAGTTATTCAACATAGGTACTTATCGGAAGGTCACTTTGCGTAGTCGTTTCCTGAAATGTGGGATTACTTTGCGTCGAAATTAACTCACGCTCTCTAAAACTTGGACATCATTTTAATGTTTAAACTGTTTACTCAATGTTTCTTCATAAAAATTCAATTCACAAATCATGTAGGCGAAATCATTATGTTAATGATTCTTTATCTGTCTGTCTGCAAATTGGGCATTTTTACAATTTGCCTCTATTACACAACTAAGCAATTTTCTGTATTAACTCGTGCGTGTTTCTTACACATTTCTTTATCAAATGGACGCTGGATGAAATAGTAAACATTTTAGCGTCAACTAACGATTGACGCTAATTTGGCATTGGATGTTATATTGTACTTTAATTTATTGAACGATTTTGAGAATTACAACACTGTCTATTGTTACAGCGGCCTGAACTTTCAAGATTTGATCGTGCGACAGGGAGCCATTGACTCGCCGCCCAAGACGCCTTTCATCCTCGGCTTCGAATGCGCTGGTGAGATCGAACAGGTCGGGGAAGGAGTCACCAACTTTAAGGTAAGAAAAGTTATTATATAATATTCATTATTAAATAAATGGTCGAACTAAAGTTTGCTCAGAGATTTACGAGCATCGTCCTCATAATCCGTCGTAAAACAATCCTTTGTTTTTCGGTTGGAGAGGTGAGGTTACTGACTACACTTACAAGCAAGGTGTCCATCCTAGTCCTCAAGAGAAGCAACGCATTTATGTATGACGTTTGCCAGGACTTTAGTCCTATTTCAGGTTAAGCAGGGATACCATGGATTGCAGAGACTATTTAAAATCAGGTGGCCTGTTCACACTTTAAGTACTTTACCAATGTTTTTATTTATTACTATTATTATTTAGAAATTTAACATGGAGTAATCATATAAATCGTGATTAATCAGAGCCATGGATTAAACTTATAACATGTAAAAGAAATAAGTGTATGACTATTAAATAATTTACTAAGGGAACAACGTAAAAACTTTGATCAATTGATTATTAAATTATCAAAGAGTTAGGTATGTGAATCTTCTACTGTTATTCCAGACGCTGTATCTTGTACTTTTCTATGTATAAAGGCAAGTTATTTCAGAATAAATAATGACTTATTGTCGGCACATTAATTAGTAATCCTATTTCCTATATCAATTTTAAGGTCCGAATGGTACAATTACCACTGATATAAATTGCATTGGGAAGGATATAGTCAATTAATTACCTTCAGTTATACGTGTAACAAAATTCATGTAAACATATTAGGGTAATGTGTTAATGCCAGAGTTACTCAGTTTGATATTAATCGATAAACCATTTTAATTACACAGCGATTAATAGATCTGCCGGATAGGATTGATAACGTATATAACTTAACGTATTCGTAGTAAACGTAGTATATCCGTTTGTGAAAACAAAATTGTTCATTTCAAATTTTTTTTTAAGAAATAGCTGGAAAACGAATAATAAACTCCGCCAGAGAACATGCTTAGCAATTTAAAGGGTAATGTTGCCAGCTTTCTGGGAATTAATCCTAGGGACAGTAATTTTGATAAATCATTTTACATTTAAGTCATATATAATCTGTGTGTGTGTATATATATATATATATATAGGTATTTACTTCATGCTACTGTTCAGCAATAGTATGCGCAAATGGACCACTTTTTTCTTTATTTCTTCTTTCTATACGATATTAATTACTTTAATAATTAAAAAAGTTTATACCTACCGTGTGACAAAGTCGAAAATATTTATTTCTGTATTTTTTTATTTAAAAATGTATACTGGTATACTTAATCATTTCTTACTGATGCCTAAATTGTAGATACGTAAATGTATTTATTTTTTATAAAACATATTTAAAATCACATCTTTTAAATAACTATTTATATACGTTATAATACTTCATATACTTTATTCTAATATTTAGAAGAAAATGTAACGTGCTAAGGACTAAAAAGAGAAAAATGCCTACATTTAATATTAAAGTACAAGGCACGTGACTTGCAATTTTTTCAGCAACTTCTGCTTTTAAAGGCAAAACCCACGAACGGAAACCTCTTGTCTGTGTACGGAGGGTGGAATCATGTGCGTTGCTGTCATTTTGCGCATAATTACACTGGCGTTAGTTCTTATCCTTCAAGCCGGAACCGAATTAAGTTATGCGTCACTGATCCAAGGGAGAAAATAATTTGCGATTCATGTTTAGAGTATTTCAATCGTGACTTTAAGACGAAAATATTTATATTATAGCTTAAAGCCACCTGATAAAATAATATCGCATTCACAAACAATTAAGTAAGTTAATAAATTGGATGGATGGGATTGGATTTTGTCACAGGTTGGAGATCAAGTGGTAGCTTTGCCGGAATACAAGGCCTGGGCGGAACTGGTCACCGTTCCCGCACAGTATGTGTACGCTCTGCCCGAGGGCATGACTGCCCTTGATGCGGTGGCAGTCACCACTAACTACGTGGTCGCTTATCTGCTGCTTTTCGAGATGGCCAACTTGACGCCCGGAAAGAGCCTCCTCGTCCACTCTGCTGGAGGCGGCGTGGTAAGATATTCTATTTACCTATTTTGTAACGTTTGTTTAAATTTTAATTACAACAATGAAAATCTTAAAAGTAATTATACTAAAAACCTAAACTAAACAGTCTAAAGGAAGCCCGTGCCCATGCGGCATGATGCCAAGAACGCTAGCCGCATTCCCGCGTTGAATAGCGATCGCAATTTTGCTGCGCTAAATATGAACTAATTTTCTCATAATAAGAGTAATTAACTATACCTATCCTTTATATTGCCTCAGTTTAAATTCGTAAATTGGTTTTCACGTGTTGCGGTAACAGCGAGATAGATGGTCAACAATGGTCGCTGTGGTGGCGCGATGATCTGGCATAGTACGAGCCGACAACATTCGCTATCAGTAATGAAAACATTTATGTACATTAATACCAAATGTTTTGATTAACCTACAAGATATTCATTTGAATATTGAGATTAAAAATACAATGTTATTTAATCAAAGGTTAGTTAGCAGAATGTAGTAACTTAAATCGTGAGAAGCTTATTATAATAAGTTGCTTTGTAAGCAATTGTTGTTGAATATTTTTAGAATGATGAACAATTCACCGAGTTTATGGAATTACTCGGTTTTCGTGGAACATACGGGAATAGTAGTAAGGACTATGTTTTTTTGCAATTATTATTCTTAAACTTGATATTTTTATTCGACTGATAAATAGGATTTGATTTCCGACCATTCAAGACCTGTGTTTGCGCTACTATCGTATACAAATATTGGTTTGTATAATTTATTTTATATGTTAGGATTACGTGTAAAAAGTGTTTACTTATGTTCACACGTAGGAACACTCCTTTGGCACTCCACTCTACAAAATACTCCTAAATATTTATCTTGCGTGCCTATGTACTACGTTAGTAGACATAAAACGAATACAATTAATATAGGTATTAATATAGGTACCATTAGCACAATTAAATTCATTTAAACAAAAAATTTACTCCGTTTTTATACAATAAAAAATAATTAGTACAATTACTAAGTTCATCATGTCGCATTTCCGTATAATATGTTACTAGAACTTCCCTAATGGCGCCATAAAGTATAAGCTTAAATATTTATTTACCAATTTATACCACATTCCTATAAAATATGAATCGCGAATTGAATAAGTGTAGGCGCTAGTTATGCTGGCTACGTTACAAAAAGTTTATTACACGTAACGTAACTTCTTCCATCGCTGAAAGTTTAAGATAAATATCCAGTCATATGAACTCACAATGAACTCTTGTATCTTATTCACATTTTGTAAAATAAATTTAAAGTAAAATTCATGTCGGTTTGGACATAAGCAAATAAATGAATCTCGCTAAAAATACCGACGTAGCATTGACCCTGGGAACCACTGCTCAGTATTTACTTCTTCAAGCCTTTTGTTCGTGTGTGTTAACTACACAACTGTAGCGATGTACGAGCCTTTTATCGAGCGGCAAACAAACTTACATTAATGTCTAATTGCTGGTCTGAATTAGGTGAGAAAAATAGAGCGCGCAGGAATGTTCTTCCGTTTCTTACGTCACTCATTACCTTCTGTGTGTGTCAGAGACCCGTAATTTGAAACGGCTAGTTTAAGTATATGAGTGGGGTTCGGACATACCACTGTCAATTATTTCATCACGTTCAAATTACAATCACGAAACTCCATCAGTAACGTGGTGCAGGCGAGGGTGGGGTTTGGTGCGTTAAAAATCGTATTGACTGGATACAAGTTTCATTTTCTACAAGTAGATACGTATCAACTTAATATCTTCCAATTTAATGATACCTACGATAGTATAAGTTGCGCGGATCACGAGCAAAAAACAACACACAATTGTTATTATCGGTCGGAAATCAGATTAACAAATGTTGTAATGCTCGGTAATAACACAATAAGTATTAGTTACTCGCGGCGAAGAGTATAAAATATAATGTTCCATTGGCTTGATTAAACCTTTAAATCGATAGTAAATCTATAATAATGTATTTGTGATCATAACGATAAAATTTATTGGATAGAAAAGCATTTGTAACTCATCTTCATCGCTACTGGCCTTTTTATGATGGAACTATCTATGATATAAATGTTGTAAATTAGTAAAACCTTATGGAAAAGTTTATAGCAATATTAAATTAAAGCCAATATAAATTATAGTTGTAAAATTTCCCTCGTTTCTCCACGTTTAACATACTTTAAAACGAGAGAAGGTAATTCAAAAAGATGGTATTTTAGTTGGAACATTCGGTAATAATTTTTCACCATACGAACTGATTGCGGTTATTCCTTTTTCTTTGGCCACTGTAATATGTAAACTTAGTAAAAACATATAGACTTTACAGTCTATAGAGAGACATTTGCAATAAACTCCAAATGTAACGAAGCGTTACCTGTAGTCTATTACAGATACTTTTCGACTCCTTCATCTCCCGAGTTTTAATATGGTTTCCATATGAGTGAGTTGGAAACCAAATCATTCAACAGATTTCACGGGAATTGTTTCAAGCTAGAAATAGAAATAGTGACCGTATCTTCCTAGTCAAACCTTACATCTTGTCAAACATGCGTATTCTATTCTGTTAAATTTCCTTTATTAATTTAATGCCGTAACCATTTTGTGTGGAGGTTTTTTACAAAACTGTAGCTATTTAATATTTAATGTTTAGGGCCAAGCCGTAGCTCAGCTGGCGAAGACGGTAGATAACGTCACTGTGTTCGGCGTGTGCTCCAAGACTAAGCATGAGGCCCTGAAGGCTAACAACAATAACATCGACCATCTCCTCGAGAGGGGCAGCGACTACACCAGCGAAGTTAGGAAGTGAGTATATTTTCATTATCATCAACTAATTAACTTCCCAAAAAGGGTTTAGGCCAAAGTTCACACTTCTTCAGTATCGGCCTAGTAGACTTCACATAACTTTGAGAACTTCATGGAGAACTTTCAGGGATGCAGGTTTCCTCAAGATTTTATACTTCAATGTTAAAGTCATAATTTCTAATATGCATATAACTTTTTAAAATTGGAGGTACTTTCCAAAGAGTCGAACTCCGGAAACCCCGTGTGAGAAACCGGAATCTTGTCACTATGCTTATGCTGATGTTCTAACAGACGGTAAATACAAGTCTCAGAAAATATTTGAATGTCTGCAACGAATGAATACTCGAATGCCTTAATCTTTAAAAACCGTCATGTATTAAAATTATCTAGTTTTACATTTTAGTACTAAATAACTATTTAAAAAACATATTATCATATATATTTATTTCTTTAAGATGAAATAGTAATACTTAAATTTCATAAGGCGTCACACGCTACGTCTCTACGTCTCAACGTCACTTTTAATTGTTCTAAAGTACAAAATTTTGGAGTAAGCTTAGAATAAGTCTATTTTGAGATATAGTAGTAAGGCACTTGGTTTCAAGGGCTTTTGTAATAATACAGACTTACTTTACTTACACAATAAGTCAAGCAATGAACAACTGACAATTATTTCAAAGTACCTATTGTACACTCGAACTTCACACAGACTATGTACATATAATTTATTTGCAAAGGACTCGTAATGAATCACGTTCAGATTACCTTCAGATTGTAATGTGAATTCTAAAAATGACGTACTGAAATCATGAAATCACATCGCGTTAAAAATACTCCGCCTACTCGGGTAGCCCTTCTCGCTAATGGCTCCTTGTGTATATTACACGTGGTATGCGGGAATTTTATTCAAAGCATATTATGTTTACATTATTGCTGCTATAAATATTAACTCCGCTGTCATTACGGATCTGTTTACTTATTTCGCCCTGATTACGGAGGCGTGAAATCTCTCACGTACGCTTTTGCACTTTCCTTTTCGAGTTTACTTTTATTGACATTTATTGTGATAAGGAAGGAAATAAACTATGTTATTTTACGAAAGGTATAGTTTTTTTTTCATTTAATTGTTTTTTCTTTTATAACAAGCATTGCGCGTTTTGGTTAAGACCGACTCGTAATGCGTGATAGAAAATTAATGTTATGCTCTTTCTACCGTTTTCCGCGATATAAGAATATTTAGAACGATTACACGATATAAGAATTATATAAAATATAACGTATCATGACAAAGTAGATCTTCCTATA
>DWON01002059.1:0-21915 GCA_018251015.1 Phocides pigmalion okeechobee
TTTCAATTATCAAATAAAATAAAAAACTTGAGGTTTCAAACTTGTCACGTTATTGAAGCAAAGAAGCGATATATTAAGTACTAGCACAATATTTTAATTTAAACAAAGTAGCAAATAGGCGCGCTGCTTTTCGGCCAAGTGAACTCTCATTGTTGTCTGTAAACTATTTCAAATCAGACAGAAATTCCACTTTATATGGGTTTTAAAGAAATAAAATGCGAGTTAGAAAAAGATAAAACGTATTAATGAAGAAAATCGGCTAATTGTGACTTTTCTTCAACAATCTAAGAAGTTAAATGGAGGCGAAAAGGATAAAAGAATAATAAAATTGAATCCTTAATGTAATAGAGTAACGAAAACATTGAGTGAGTTTCGCGGGCAACTTACAAATTAAACAAATTTCTGAACAGTTTTCTTTTTTATTGTTTTCTAAGTGGGATTTTTTTAAAGGCGTGATTCCGGATTATGTGGGATTTCCACCCATTGTAAATATTTTTGGCTTCTTTTTATGGTTGTGGAGAACAGGATCTCGAAACGAACGCAATGGTATTCTCTAGCACAACGCCCTAATCGGGCACATCTCGAGGGAGCACCTCATGCATAGGTCTATGCCTACAGTAGTATGGAATTACAACAATGTCCTTCCCGGTATCGCTAGTTCCAAACTACTCCAACTCCCGGTTTTACCACTTCTGATCTTGAAAAACTCATTTTATGATAGTTGCTTCATTCGACAGTCAGGAGAAATCGTAGCGCTATTTTGGTCCCGACCTTCAGAGACAACCATTAGGAATTGAATTAACATATGTATCTATTAGGAGCCTTTTTAAATTCCGTTCCTTTTTAAAATCCGATACTTTCATATCGATTGTTTGTTTATTATGCCATTTAAATTAAGAAAACAACCGCGTATATCATTCTCCATTCGCTCTTTTCATTTCAACTACCTTATCGTTTGTTAGTATGAAGTTCGTATCTCTTTGACGATGTAAGCTCAAATAGATATGTGTACTTTAAATATTTGTATATATTTCAGCAAAGTTACAGGTCATTCTCTGTACCTCCTAACCATTGTTTGGAGGAAAATTCTGTCTTTAATACTCCGTTACCGAATAAACTGTTCTGTCTGTGAGGAATTGTTCTGAGTTCGTAAAGGAAACATTTTGCTTGCAGCTTAGGCAAATTGCTTACAAACAGACTCGAGTGCGACCGATTCATATTTTATAGGCTAATGCGAGTTTAATTACAGTTACACGAAAGCTTTGAGCTTCCGAATATGTGACTTTGTGTTTGTATTTACGCAGCCTCGACGATTGCTTTATTTATGGTCCTCTATATTGTTAATGGAAATATTTGCTCTCTTAAGTCGATACAAAAACACATAGAAATGTTTGCGATAAGTAATATCATCCGAAACTTTTGATAAAAGCAATTAAATTTACATTATAACGTACAATATTATCGGCTTCTTTAACACAGCCGACGATCTCTACTGTCCTATATAAGCACTTGTGTTCGTTTCTATGGATGCCGACAATCCATGACTGCTTAAAGCTGAACATGTTATTACTCAAAGAATGAGAATACATTAAAATCTATTGCCTATGGAGTGATAACCCGGAATTCCACTACTAGGATTTTCTTCCTCTGGACAGGCAATATCAGCATATGTACTCTGATCAGAAAAGTTATACCTGAAATAGTGAATAATACTAGTGACAAGTCACATAATTTTTAGGACATAAAATATTAATTTCGTTCAATACTTAACAGTAAAAAAGCAGTTTTGTTAAAGGCATTCTGTTACACGTAGAAATATATATCAAATGGTGAGCATGCAAAAATATTACATTTCATGCAAAATTGAACCGTGCAATGTCGAACCTGAACAGAAAAAAGGTAACGATGCAGACACAACGCCATGTATCACAATGTAGGGGATTAAATGGAAATTAGATGTTAAAACTTTGTTTCCGAATAACGGTCATATATTACGGCAGCTTCCTTTAAACATCTGGGTCCCCGCGGTTGCAGTGTTCGAAGTTTTTGCGCTGGATTTTAAATGACCGAAATAATTAAAAGTTATTTCATAAATACAAGAAGACATAATGGACTCGAATAATTGATTTCGAGACGTAAAAAATATTTGTTAAGCAATACTAAATGGAGCTTTAGCTTAATTACATCGATTCTTACTCAAACAGACGATGATTACCTTGCAATATTGCTACAAAAATTCAAAGTCAAGGAACGACGGGCGCATAAAAATGTTTTGTTTATCCTAATTGCTCCAAGTGGCTGCTTAGCGAAGTTTTGACGAGTCATTGTTTTCGACGCCATGCCTCGTCGGAGGTAATAGGAATATTTTCGGGTGGCAGACCCGCCAGAAATTCGTGACTTTCAAAAACTCGCTTTAGCTCTCCAATAATATAGATTTCGTGAGCATTGAGCATTTATTGATTTCAACTGTTTTAAACTATAGGGAATATCATCTTAACAAACATTGCTAAAGTGTTATCATAAATCAAATCAATGTTATTTGGTCGTATTCGTATTAGGTACGTAGTTAAACTAATTTGATTTTTATATATAACGTTTAATATATAAATGTGGGATGTTATATCCGATTTCCAAATGTTATCCCTAAAAAACGGTACTTTGATTGTTTTTTAACAGTTTTATCATGTACCACGTAATTGTTTTAATCTTAAACAGATAGACTGAATGTATGTATTGTTGCACATTGGTTCCTTCTATTTTAAATACTCTTTAATATTTCATCTACAATTCAAAATATGATAATTTATAAATTGTGATCTTTGTAAATTGACAGCTATTTTAGTACGGTGGATCATTAAACAATTATTTGCCTTCTGTTGGTCATAAAAATTGTAAAGTAATCAATCCAGTCAAATTTTATCACAATCTTTTACATTATTTACGAAGACATCAAGGTAAGAATTAATCACAATATAAAGGCCTTTGTCCTTAGTTCTAATCAATTAACGTTTACAAGGGAATATAAAATAAACGATTAATATTTTATCGTAAATTAAACATTGAACTTTTGAATTGGAAAGCTCGGGGAAACAAAGCTGATCACAATCTATAGCCGGCCTACAGAAACAATCACTCAAATAGGCTGTTCATATTGAATATTAATCGTCATTTTCACTGAAGAATGGGAATAATCTGAAAGGCGAGCCCAGAGGCTGGAGGAAATAAATTTGTAATGCAAAGTCAGAAATTCCATTCCTGTGGTACCGATAAGTAAACTCTCTTACGTCGGGCGCGGCACAAAGGTAAGAAGAATACGCTTAGCATTCTACTTTCCATTGCGGTTAAAGAAACGATTCGAAAACTTGACGAAAATAATCCAGTGGAATGATTAAACGTTGAGCCAATAAGGCCTAGGTATTCCGCAATTTATTAGCCTTGCAAATTCGAAGCCGCTCCCCCTCTATGAAATATCGCAGTGGTCGCAACAAGCTTCCTCCGACCGACGCCACTCGCACCGAGTATTACACCCCTATTTTAGCTCTAATTAAAAAGCCATCAAAGAGTTTTCAGTCATTAATCATGAAACTGTTAACGGTGAATGCCAACTTCCCTAAGTCCGAGCCGAGTTAAAAAGGATCGAGATATTAACAAAATACCTAAAATATTCAGGGTTAGCCGAGTGGCAATCCGCTACAAAAACACGGATTCCGCAGGTTTAATGCGGAGGAGTCTTAACTTGTTTCTAGCGGTTTAAAGGATTGAGATCTTTTCATTTTAAATACCGTGAATAATAGCAGAGATATTTTAAGCTTCGTAATTGACTGCAATGGTTGTGCTTTCTTGTTTTTCTTTCTTATTCTCGAAATGGCCGAGACGAAGAAATTATATTTATATTAATTTTTTAAGGCGAGGGATATAGCGGAATTCTTTAATGAAAGTGGATTGAGAAGGAACAGTCGGAATGAAGCTTCTTTTAATTCGGATTTTTATTCCAATACCATTTTATACGATTTGTTTTCATAGAAAGATAATTAATTGTAACCGTAACATTATTTGATATTTATTTGTCATTAATGTGTAATGCAAGTAACACTCCTTTTTTCTATTGGTTTCCATAAATTTTAATTTCTCACACTTGGAGTCCCAAATTTGATATTCTAAGTCATGTATCTTGTATAAAATGCATTATAAAGCATTTTAGCAGTGGTAAGTAAGATACATTTTGCAAAAATATAGACTTAAAAACGAAACTTGAGGAATTTATTGCTTATACATATGTTTATTGAAGGAATTGTTTGATTGGTTTATTCATTACGGTGTCCTCAATGAAACGCAACAGATTGAACGCTGGTCATATACAGTAATCCCGTGTTTGCGGTTGGTGGCCACTCAATGTCGCGCGATTGTCTAAACAATCCATGTTCGTCTAAACGAGTTAATTGATTGTTTGGATCGCAGTACAAACCAATGCACATTTACAAATACGCTCTCTACGTCCCACTAGAAGTACGAGACGATAATTTCGAACAAACGTGAGGCAACAAACATTAATTTTACTCTATATATTTGCTATGTGTATATGTTATTTATTTAAGGAATATTGTTATTATTTTTTTGTTTATGTTTTAAAATTTAATTCAGTATATTTATTTATTTTATTACTAAAAAGAAACATATGTAACAGAACATATTGTGTCAATACACAATAATAAATATATATTTTTTTATACTTTTAACATGATTTTTTTATATGGTAGTAGTTTTATCGGAATAATATCACAGCCGATTTCTAAATTACAAATTCTCGTGTTCCAGTTCGAGCGGTGTGTTTCCCGGGCATACTTACAACTAAGGTGATAATTTTAATTCTAGTGAGTAGAACTTCAATACTGCTTGAGGTTTCAAGTGGAAGCTGCAGGGACCATTAGTATCAGCTCATCTGTATTTTCGATTAATCTCCCGTTATTCATAAAAAATGCTGAGTATCGCCAACGTTTAATTCTTTTAAGACTTTCAGTATGCATATTCGTATTGATTTGAATGTATGTATTTTCAGGTAAAACACCGTACCCGTGACATGAGTTGGTTGTTTTACATTTTTAAGAACATTATGGAGAATTGATAGGCATACTGATTCCCTAAAGATTTATGATAAGGTATTATATGGTATACAAAGTATTATAAGCACATTTTCATGATATTTTTTCTTTTACTATGTTTAAAATTTTGCGGAGCTAAAATTGTCTATGAAAAGTGATGATTATTGCTTAATTAACATATGTCAAAATTATAGGTACAGTTTCATATTAGTTTGGTACTTTGTTTTTATGTGTTTACATTATTGTGATATTTAGTATTTTAGTACATTCTAATTAAAACGTGTGACAAAATCCACCTGCACAGATGTAACCAGAGGAATTTAAATGAAACCGGTTTATGGTGTATTTGTACAACGCTAAACTGGCGTTTGTATTTAATTAGAAAATTCTACGACCAATAATCTAAGCGGATATCTGCCAGTGACGGTACACACGAGAGCACCGCACTACGATGGAGAGCACTCGCGGACACTTGACTAACGGATCCGAATCACGCGCTATATCGACTACCGACCATAGTAAATGACACTTCATTTGGTACTGTTATCTATTTGTGCGCAGAATATCTATCGATGCAATTTTGTACATTTTGTCTTGTGAAATATGTAACAACCTTAAAGCACTTCATAAATGATATCTAAGAATAGCAAGCCAGCAATATTTGAGTATTTAACTTTGTAATAACGGTATTTTCGACGATTTTGCGGAAAAAAATCTCAAATTCGACCCCAATCTTAATATTAATAAACGTGCACTATATAGCTCTTCAATATATGGATATAATAAATGTTCATGAATTCTGTGTAACGATATAAGTTCACTTTTAAATAACCTAGTTAGAAGATGGTCACTGTACATCTACCGTACACCAAAAGTGAACTTAAATATGTCAGTCTATCCGGCTCTCTCCAGATATATAATATACTAATGGTGTCATTCGACGAATAGTTGTATTTCACTTAATTAAGGATGAACTAATATTATGCATATACATCTATAATTTGGCAGCGATGGTTTTGCTGATTGAATTATACCTTCTCATTCTTAAAGATCAGTGAGAATTTGATCATTCAGACCTTTGCCCCAGGTTTATGTTCACTGTCGCCTGATGACATCTGTAACCCATCTATATAGAGAAGTACCACCTGAAGATAATCATAAATCGATTGCTGTGAGGACCAAGATGATGATGATACTCCATTTCATTGAAATTCAAGAAATGTTTTAGGCAAATTGTGGGTGTGGCGTTTGCATCTTCACGATTGAACCGTATTAATATACCAACTTTTATATTAATGGTACGTGGTGCTAATACACGTTTGTAATTATTTCTTTTATTAATAGAGTGAATTATATCAATGACAGACGGGTACATTCAAGAACCGTGCGCTAGAATAGAGAGCCCTTGCGGATACTTGACTAACGGATCCAAATCACCCGCTGTCGACTGCCAACGATGGTAAGCGATATCTACTTCAGCTGAAGTTGCTGTCTGTAAATATCTATAAATACAGTAATCAACAATCACCCGTGAAGTAACATAGATAAACATAAGACTTTACAAAAAGGATACGTAATTTGTTTATGTGAAAATACTTCTGGCACACCTTGGTTTAAGACAAATTATAAAGCGGTGGTGACAAACGGCATGACATTTTAAGAAAAAAACGTAAAAGAGTAGAAAGTATTTATTACATGCTATGGGAAAAAGTTTCATTGTAATTTTGATACGTTTTGGGTTTGTACGTCAATATCATTTTTTTTTTTCATAATAAGTAGAGGGTAGTAAAATATTTATACTCGTAATGGACGTAACACCGCGTAAAATCACTGAAATAATTTGGTGCTTAAATAGTTATAAATAAATTTTCAGATATCGTTTAATTTCGTAAATATAT
Organism: Phocides pigmalion okeechobee; assembly: GCA_018251015.1. NCBI lineage: Eukaryota > Metazoa > Arthropoda > Insecta > Lepidoptera > Hesperiidae > Phocides > Phocides pigmalion. The sequence continues at coordinate 6,998 of DWON01002059.1, forward strand.
GAATTAATTAAAATATGTAAGGGATTGATGATAATATGAATTAGTATAATGTATTATTAATGATCCTTATAGCAATTCGTACGTCATCTATTGTGTATGACAAGAAATAAATTTTCAAAAATATAAAAATATAGAGATGTGTTTCAAGCTTCAGTTATCTACAGCTCAGGGTTTTTATTACATCGCTGTAAGCCCTTTGAACCAGAAGACGGGTTCCATGCTCTGTGTAAGCTATTTTTATTATTTTACAGAACAGAAAAAGTGAATGCAAAAAACGTACAAATAGAATAAGATAAAGATAAAAGCCGAGATAAAAGCAACACCCTAGAGGTATTAATAGAAAATAACTTTTTATGCTAAACGCTCTTCCACGTTTATTCAGGAACATACTATCTTTCCATACGAAGCGCTTTTTTATGTGAGAAGAGTAGCAAACGAGCATGCTAACTACCTGATATTATGTAGTCGCAGCCCATAGACATCCACGTACGTGTTGTAGTTACAACACGTCCGAAATCCTACCTGAGCTCGTACGAAAATGCGTTGCTACTCCTGAGGACTAAGATGTTCGCCGCTTCTAAGTGTAGCCAGCAACCGCACCTCTCCAACCGAAACACAAGTAATGCTTTACGGCGGATTATGAGGGCGGCCGTGGTACTTTCCCGGTCGAACTGTAGTTCTCTCACCTTTTAAATATAGTTCTTATGCATATAAACGATTGACGAAACAACATTAGGCGGGGTCACAAATTGGATGGGTAACGTTCAATGGCAACATTTTACGCGGCCGTCCTTGGTTTAAACATCCAGTTAAGATGGTCCATTTGTTCATATCTGGCAATTGTTAAACCTTGTTCGAGAGCACATTACAATATCGAACTAGCCATTAACCCGTATCATCATTAGCACGAATTGGTGCAGTGTGGTTTGGCTATCTCCAGACTTCCTCTAATCGTGGTGGAATAGCCCAAGAGTGGTATAAAATGGTTGCCAATACTCTACTAGTAATTAAGCTATGACTCTGTCCGTGACAGTTTAAACACGCATAAGTACTAGGCTAGAATATAGACACGGAAACAATGGGCTGTGGTATGGAAATGGGTAGATGGAGAGCTCTTGCGTAATTGAAATCGAATAATGCTTTATAGCGGTAATTGCTTAGTGCTCTACATGAATTTGACATAACTATTTTATTGAGATTTTATATATTATTTTTTATTTCATATTGAGAGGTATTTATTTACGCGCAAATATACTACTTTTTTCGTATATGTCTAATTAATTTATACGTACAAATATTTGAAACAGATACTTTTTAGGATTCTTTGAAATATTTGTATTTACATGTATTAGAAATTTTACTACTTAAACTAGTAACTTGTTCTCCAAATTACAAATTTTAATTTATATCATTAACCTAAATATAACACGGAATTTCTTAAAACTAATTAAAATAAAAGCCTAATCTAAACAATCTACTAGAAGTTTATGCTCATGCGACATGGTAACAAGACGTAACAAACTTAATTATATTAATATAAAAACTTTTATAAATGTAGTACATTGCCTCCTTAAGTAAAAATATATTTTAGAAGAAATTAAGTGAAGTTTAGTTAAGAAATTATCTATAATTCTAATAAATTCGTAATTTCGTAATTCAATACGACATTCATGAAAAATAACAGAAAAATACAAACATTATTTTATTTGTATTTTAACATTAATTTTACGTACCTTTTTCATTTAAATACCTAATTTTAAATTGCGATAAATTGCTGAAATGGAGTTAGCTTAAAATATCTGTTAAAACATTTATATTTATTAATATAATAACAACATTATATATTATTTGATAGGTGATAGAATTATAGTTCGACCGGGGAAGTACCATCTGCATCAGTGGACTCGGTGGTACCAGCACTCTGGAGGCCCTCTCGTCGTTGTGAGGAACAACAGAAATATTTTGGTACGCAACATGTACATTGTACTAACCTACCTAACTTATATGGTATTTAACGATAAGTATATCTGCTGTACTGAACATTTATAATATTGTTTATAAGATGTTGAATATTTAAAGATGGGAGAACTACAGCATTACTTGTGTTTCGGTTTGAGAGATGCGGTTGCCAGCTATACTTTGAAGCGAGGCGACCATCTTAGTCCTCAGAAGTAGCAACGTATCTACGTTCGAGCTCAAATAGGATTTCAGCCGTGTTCATGGCTGTACGTGGATGTCTATGGGCTGCGATTACTTAATATCAGGTGGTTTAATCGCCCGTTTGCTTCTCACATAAAAATAATATAATCATTTATATTTTGCTTCACAGATTGGTGTGACTTCATTCGGCTCTGCGTTGGGTTGCGAGATTGGTTTGCCAGCTGCCTTTGCCAGAGTCACATCCTTCCTGCCTTTCATCAACCAACACATCTGAATACTGTAATTACCAATTTATAGAAAAAAAACTGTCAAATCGACGGAAATTAAATAAAAGATTACCTGAACACTATATTTATTTTATGCTCCAAATAATTTGTTATACATTTTTTCATTAAAAATTATTTGTGTAATACCTAAATAACAATAATACCTAAATAACAACAATTATAACTTCCTATGAATAAACAAGAATGAGGCACTCAGAACCGAAAATATATATTTTTTAAGATTAACCTACGTATTAAGCCACATAGTAATTATTGGCTTCTGACTCAAAATAGCGCTATTTTGAATCAAGAGCGGAACCAAGAATTCTATAGGAAGTACAGTACTGAGTGTAGCGAGGGATTCAACGGACCTATCCGAGGGTAAAAGAAAAATACTTCTGAGTCATATTCCACTTTTAATTCCTACCTATGAGAAAAGACATAAGAAAACCCTGACCATTTTTAGGTATATGAAATATTTTTAGAAAGAAATTGTGAACATAAATAATATAAAACTACACATTAATGTTTGATTTGGTAAGGAAATATTGTTAGCATACAGCCAGAGAAAGCCAAGCAATAATAAAATGGAAATATACCTATTATTAATATACTTATGAAAATAAAAATAACGCAATATTTGATTAGCGCTTGGTTATATATATTTTATAATATTATTTAATTATTGAAAAAGTTATTCCAATAAAATAAATAGTGTACGTATATGTATATCACCGTATCACGTACAAGAAAATAAAAAATCTGTAACTGAATGTTCCAATTTCAAATCTCATTTTTGTCTTTTTCGAATACGTGGAATGAAATATAGTAAGCCATAATTATTTTATTAGTTGTCAATTCAAACAAAGAATTGCATGTTATACATAACCAATAATATATACAAAATTAAAATCAGTAGTTTTCGCGTGTTGCGTTTCTTCAAAACAAACGTTCTGCTTTTATATAATAATATGGATGAGGATAATAATATAAAAAAAACAATAAACATGCCGTTGATATTGAGTCAAGAGCTACTACTAGTCACAAATCTGTAAAATATAAAAATATTTAAAAGAAGTAAGCCACAAAACAGATTTTCAGGGCACATCGGCATTAATAGATACTCGTCACAATAGCTTATACACCTAAAGCGTATATTAACTGTTAGCTTTTATTATAAAAACTATAAACTGTATAAACTTCCAAAAACACGGAAAAAATAAATGTTACTTTGGAAATGTCCTGTCCCAGACTCGGTTAAACATATTGGGGTTATAGAAACCAACTGCCAATGCATTTGTGCAAAGGATTATTTTAAACAACTAAGATGGCTAAGACTCGTATTGGCAAAAATGGCACCACATCTAAAGTGCAAGAACGCGAAAATAATAGTCATAGAAGACGGATAAGGTCTCTATCACCACTGCAGTGATATCGTTTGGCCCGCTCGAACAACCGCGGGACGGTAGGCGATATATCCTCCATGCAATTCATACTCTTTTGAATCATATAACCTACCGATTGGTTAGATAATCCTACATGAACCTCAGTAATCTATTATTAATATGAATATACTTAACCATTCAATTTAGTGACCGTTTAATTTATCGATAACCGCTAACTTTGCCGATGAATACTACTCATGTACCTTATCGTCAAGCTGGACATGGTGAAAAAATCCGGGAATTTCCTCAATTTGGTTATTGACGATTTTAATATTTACGTAGATGTATTCCTAAATATGGAAAATTGTAATATTGCGGTAATAATAATCACACAATTAATAAAAACTTGCTTTATCAGATATGAGCACAAACAAGGTTTTTATCTATGTTCAAAGATCTATAAAACTGAATTTTTGTTACGAAATAATCCTTATATCTGATCTTATAATATAATGTCTATTGACGTTATTCATAAAAGATATGTTGGTATATTATATATCCTAAGACCGTAAAATAGGTTATAATTTAATGATTATAATTTTATATATTAATATAATTTTTATTGGTTATATAGACTAAGAAATACAGTATTATGAAGAAATCTATACCAATCTCAATGAATCAAATACTTATCATGAGTACGAACACTGTACAAGAGAAGAGTAAAACATGGAAATGAGATATCTTTAAAACTTTAGACTACAATATAGTGGGTTTAAATCAGTGAATTAGAAAAGATATAATGATATTCCTTATTATGACCAGTTTGCTATTACCACGCAAACTATCAGAAAATTTTGATAAGTACAGTAGCTAACGTTGGCCTTTCCAGGAAATTGTTTCACATACACCCGTTACATCGGTCCTCTTTGTAAATCGTCTCCTAAACTTTATTCTTAAAATCATATTGTAGATCCACTCCTACTTAAACTTCAAACCGTTACGTAAACACAGATAAATACAAAATGTAGTCGATTATGTAGAAAAAAAAATTAAAATATTAAAATTAGAGTTAATTACAAATACAATAAATTATTTACACGCATAGCCGGAGTTCATTTATCTGTGACAAAAATATTTTTGAATTTAATAGCATTCCCTGAATTCACAGTGTGCGGCAAAAATAATTTCGACTGTCATGGAATTTCTTGAATACATTTTCTGAAGCAAAAAATATTTTGAATTTCATATCATTATTTGGTTATGCCATGAAAAGCAAAGTTTATTTTGCGAATACTAAAGTTACTAATACTAGATAAGAACATTATTAATTGATTGTAGCTAATTTGCGGTAATAATATCTTAAAGTAAGTCATTTTTATTAAAAAATTAAAAATATTAAGACAAATCATACATATAGAGATCGAACACAAAATTAAATTTATCGTTCACTTATTTCATTTGATCAGAAACCGAATTGAAATAACACAATATGGATATTTTGTACATGTGTGTTTATGAAAGCAGTATCTACCCACTCCACAATACGCGTAGATATAATCCACATCGTGGATTATAACGTTATGCATGTTAATTTGTATTTAGCGCCTTGAATTCTTGAAATTGAATAAATAAACTTCCAATTTCATATCAACCAACACCTCGCTAACATTATCTCAAGTAACAACGCCATCTGATACAAAATTTTAATAATAACTATTTCAAGTTAAAATTTTATTAATTATTCATTTTTTTTACTTCATATAGTTTTAAGATGTAAAAATATGTTAACTCTACTGTAATTTCAGTGGTTACACAGTTCGAGAGAATTATTTACCTACGTAAAACCAAACAGGCATGACAATGCGTAATGCTTCTGTCAGTGTCAGCAATGTCAATGGAGTAAAAAGTCTTGTCATTTTGAGATCTCTGCTGTTAACTAAAATAAAAAGTGCGTGGAATCTAAAATAAAATATACACAAATTTCTATTAAACTGTGTTAACTGTTTTCAGAACCTAAAAATGGAAGAAATTGGAATTATATTACCCGAAAAGGTAGGTACTTATGACTTGTATTGAAAATAAAACGCTCACCATGACGCGACAACTAATCCAAACTTCTTTTGTAGGACGACCAAATTCCCGATATCAAGGGTTTGAGCTTAATAGGACCACCAACTATTGATGAACTTGAAGCGGAAGATCTATATACGAAATATAAGGTAATAAAAGTAGATATTGTACTCCAATGTATTTATTTGATCATTGTCAGTTTTGAAGACACTATAATAGTCAAGTGCTAATTACAATCCATCTGCCCAGAGTGCGTGTTTCGCCGTGGAAATGATGAAAGCCATGAATGAATGTAATAGGGTTCTTAAAGAGACACATTACACTCTAAACTGTATGTAACTTGGATTAGGTTATATTGCTATATTTCGATATGATATTGGATTAGTAAACAAGAATACAGTATGTCTAATAGCCACTTCAGCCCATGAACAATAGTCACAACTCCATATAGAACAGAAGTTGCATTTAAACTTAATGTTTGTTACTCCTGGGAAATAAAATGGTAAACATGTCTATCAAAATTAGAGAAATAGTTGTAGTGAGGGTATTTCCATAATCAAACCATACATATTCTACCATACAAAGTTTTTTTAAAGAAATGTAAAATTATACAAAAAATGATTTTGCTAAATATTATATTTTGTCTTCCATACTATTCCAGAAATTGCAAAGAGAATTGGAGTTCTTGGAAGTTCAGGAGGAATACATAAAAGACGAACAAAGAAATCTCAAGAAAGAATATTTGCATGCTCAGGAAGAAGTGAAAAGAATTCAATCAGTCCCTCTTGTCATTGGACAGTTTCTTGAAGCTGTGGATCAGAACACTGGAATTGGTATTATTTGTTATTTAACTAAGTTTGCTACATATATTAACTTCTGCGGTCTGCTACATGTTTAACTTCCAACTGCACTAGGTTTAACCATTTTAGATTGGTTATAATCTGCACAAGCTTTTTTTTCTGTCAACTTTTTCTCCCGGTCAACCTTAGCCAACAGGGTGCTCAAAGCTGATGTATTGATTTTACATTGTACCCTTGAGGTTTGTTCAACTGTATGTAAATACTATACAATGAAATAAAATATTTGAATTCGGAAGCTTGGCTTGTGCTATAGAAATATCTTAGATATTCCTTACCCATACAATAAATATGCACTATACATGACCTAACTATTAATCGTTTATTTATTTTTATTGAAATAAATCTTTGTGTTCTGTTTTAAGTATATTGCGTAAATAAAGAAGTGTGAGATTTGGCATTAGTCCATAAATATAAATATTAATATTAACTTTATTATACTTATTGTCAGGTGGAAGAAAAATATTTAAAATGCAGTTTACTGCTCTACTAACATTTAAAATTCTTGGTTGAGATTTTGTGAATGTTTAAATAAATTACTATTACTGCTTTTCAGTTGGAAGTACTACAGGGTCCAACTACTACGTGCGAATTTTGTCTACAATTGACAGGGAGTTGTTGAAACCATCTGCATCTGTTGCACTGCACAAGCATTCCAATGCCCTTGTTGATGTCCTGCCACCAGAAGCCGACAGCTCCATTTCTATGTTACAAGCAGGTAAAGTTTAAATTTAACCCTATTATTATTATCAACCAAACTATAACAACATTATTATTGTTACCAATAGATCCCTGTTATCCAAAAATAAATAAATTTGAATTTTGTATTATTGTTATTCCCTGTGGCTTACAACACTGCTGTGTAATAACCGCAGCGCAATGCACTTGTGGCTCGTATAGAAGTCGGCTTTGCGTAAATTCAAGAAAACTGTAAAACAGGTCCTATGCCAAAAAGTTTATTATGAAATTGAGGACAATTTAAATGATAAGAAGTCCTGGGACTGAGCCTACCTCACCAGGCTATTTCTATTTCTCATGTAATAGTTTTATTTACTCGAAATTGTGTACAGATGACAGTGGAAAGATTCTGACACACACGATTAGCTGTCTCGTGTGCTCACCATCTTTCTAAAGTAATACTGGGTAATGTTTATTCATCTAGGACTGATTTAAAAAGAGTGCCGAGTTATTTTCCGCCGGATTTTTTCTCCCAGTCTACCTTAGCCAACAGGGCTCTCAGGGCGCTCAAGGCCGATATACTGATTTTACAAATTACCCTTGACGTTCATTAGTGTATGTAAATACCTTACAATGAAATAAAATATTTGAATTTGAATATACACTTGTGTTGTATGTAGAAATCTGTACGGATTACGGGTGAGAAGTGTTAGTGCTACAAGACTGGGGGTGGATAATATATCTATGTATTTGTAGATGATACAAAGATGCGAAGCAATACCATATTTCTGTGAATTATCGGTGCCTCTTCAGTCTACAGTGTAATTCGTAGAGATCTAAACATTTCAGTACAACATTTGAACAAGAATAAACTAACATTACTATTTTTTACAAATAGATGAAAAGCCTGATGTGCAGTATTCTGACATTGGTGGTATGGACACACAGAAACAAGAGATTCGGGAGGCAGTGGAATTGCCTTTGACCCATGTAGAGTTGTATAGACAGATTGGTATTGAACCTCCAAGGGGTGTATTAATGTATGGTCCGCCCGGCTGTGGCAAGACTATGCTGGCAAAGGCTGTTGCGCATCATACTACAGGTTGGTAAAATCTCAAAATTACTTTTAAAAATAGTTGTATTGTTTCAATTTTAGTTGTCGTATTTTTAACCTACCATATTAATATATAGTTAATATGTTTAACTTATCTTATTAATCATTCCATCTCAATAAGTTTGTATCTTTATTTTCACTTAACGGAGATACTAGAATAAGACTTCCTCCAATAAAGCCAATTCATAAATAAGATTAGTATGAATTAAATATCATTATAAAATAGAAAGCTGTGATAAAAGATATTTAACCTCAAATTAAATGACTCTCCTTTCCTATTCCTTTAAATGCACATAGGATAGAAAGCTCTCAAAAATATTGTAGTCTGCGCTTGACTAGCAGGGAGAGATTGGAATATGCCCTATTATAATTTCTTGGAGATACAGCAGGTCAACAGCAAATTATTGTTATCACATTACAGCGGCGTTCATCCGCGTTGTTGGCTCTGAGTTCGTGCAGAAGTACCTGGGAGAAGGGCCACGCATGGTGCGTGACGTATTTCGCCTGGCCAAGGAAAACAGCCCCGCCATTATCTTCATTGATGAGATTGATGCTATTGCCACTAAAAGGTATATGAAAGTTAAAATCTTAATAGTTGTCACACTAGGAAATGTGACTTATACACACAAATTAGTTGAAAATTACTTTACATACCGTGTTTTAATTTCCACACTTCAGTATTTTTAGAATGTTTACATATTTATGTCTAGATTCCCTATTGCCAAATAGATGGAGATCATGGCATTGTATTTAAATTTTCCCTCCTGGGTATCTGTTGTACTAAGTTATAATTAAAATGGAAACCTAAATATCGTAAATTTTCAATCTACATTTATAAATCCAAGATGGATGTGTGTACTGAATAAGAAAAGTGATTTAAATATTTGTAGATTTGATGCACAGACTGGTGCTGACAGAGAAGTACAGAGAATCTTGCTTGAGCTCCTTAATCAGATGGATGGATTTGATCAGACCACTAATGTTAAGGTACCTTACTTTATTTACCCTACATGTAACATTTATGATGGATTTCGTTTGTTTTATTTTTAATAATTTTTAGGATACCTACAAATACTTTCATAAAAATGTGATATTTAGTAAAACAGTTTTATAATTTTTGTAATATGAAATTTAATATGAAACAACAAAATTTTGGGTTTATAAGCAAGTTTTACTTTCAGGTAATCATGGCAACAAACCGTGCTGACACCCTTGATCCTGCCCTCCTGAGGCCCGGTCGTCTCGATCGTAAAATTGAGTTCCCACTTCCAGACAGGTAAGTCATACAGGATGAATCAAACAGGCTTAACAGTCCACATTGTGCAATTCTCACCTGAATAAAAAGGATGAATTAAAATGGTTAAATTGAAATATCTTAATAAATAAAAAAAGGTGTACGAACACTGTAAATATAACTCTAATTCTGCAACGTAATTCGTAAATAAATATGAGATTATACATAATGTACTAATACTTTTTATAATTTTTATAGTACAAAAATAAAAAGTATTTGTTTTTCTTGAATCCCTATAATCGCCACATATAGCTTAAAAAAGCTTGCCAGAGCACAAATGTGCATATAAATTTTTGCCACTAGTGACAAAACATGCCATGGTCCCCTATCAAACTGTCGACCACGCCCTGATGTTACTAAACATTATAGCGCTATTACAATATAAGACATTTATATATTACGTTCCCTGTTAAGTTAACACTAACATTGTTCGTAGGCGACAGAAGCGGTTGATATTCTCAACAATTACTGCCAAGATGAACCTATCGGAGGAAGTGGACCTAGAAGAGTTCGTGGCGCGGCCGGACCGCGTGTCGGGCGCCGACATCAACGCCATCTGCCAGGAGGCCGGCATGCACGCCGTGCGCGAGAACAGGTACCGTGTACTTCACTCATAGGCACAGCCTCTACATTTATGCACTTCATCTGACACTCGATGTAATGGAATTATAACCACACTACTACAGTGTAAAAAATCACTAGTGCAAAGCATATATCACGTAAAATATAGAACAAAATTGAATACTGGTCCTCTACCACCGAGGTTTGTTGAGACCCTAATTTAGATGCACTCTGTATAACAAATTCTGGATGCGGCGATACTGATTTACAATGGTTTTCGCGTTTGATGGATTAACAATTATTTTTGTTTCTGTATAAGCAATAAAACAATTACTCTTTTTTCAGATATATTGTTCTACCTAAAGACTTCGAAAAGGGTTACAAAAACAACATCAAGAAAGATGAAAGTGAATACGAATTTTACAAATAAGTTTTATTATATGTTTCCTGTAATAATATTAACATGAAAATAAATTAATACAACAGTGTCTACCATTAATTTCATTTTTTTCCTTGCCTGAAAATATTCGCATGGGACTGCTTTGTATAACATTCGGAATAATAATTTCCGTTAAACAATTTTTCTTAAGAGGTAATTGTCTATTTCCAAGGTTATGCCCGTACGCAACAATTCAAATTCAGACCTTTAAAATAGCTTTAATTTTTCATTCACCGACAAAACACGTTTTCGTTCTTAATTGGCGAAATCAAAGTTTACACCTTGAGATTTTTTGCCTAGACTTCAGAAAGTCTTAAAGTCGGAGATGCTTATTCAGAAATTCAAGTATTTTTTCTCCGGTGGAGATGCGTGGACGATTCACACAAATATTGCATTTTTAGAATCACTGTAGCATCCACGAATACGCAGACGTAATGCCGGGTTTCAGTCGTGTTGCGCCGACGTAAATACAGCACTTGTGTTTGCCCGTAATCCATACAGATTTATTTGTACGTACCAACAGGTAAAACCCGCAAGTGCGTTGCGCCATGTAATACACACTGTTGTACGCCGCAGGGAAAGTGTTAAAACATATTTGTAGCATTTTATTTACAGTAGAGATAGGAAACCCATTTAAGAATGATTAAGTTTTAATAGAAAGACACACTCAATCAGTGTCTCTCAAACAAACGAAATTCCATGTATAGCAAGGAAACAAAACAGGGTTACAATTAAACACATAAATAGTTTAGAATCTATATTTTATAACAGTACTTATTAACAATGTGATATTACAATATATTTGGCATATACCTTAAGAAAATTTATTGGAATAAGTTACAAAATTATTCTGTCACATGATTGAAGTAGATTGTGATGGCAATAATATCGATAGGTTTATCTCCACTAAAGTAACAACAACAAATGGGTACAACATGCATACAACAATTATTATTAGGCTGAAATAAGGCACTTATTCTAATCATATTAAAGGCAATTTAGAAGTCAACGTGATCACCTAAAACTAGATATTGGATCTAATGCATATGATTTGAGAAGATCCAGGAATAAAACATGGGTGCGTTGGGCTAAATGGATATGTACAAAAAATTATGTAAGTACAACGAGCAATCATATACTGATTGACCTGTATAAAGGTAAAAATATTTTATTCGTTTACTTTTACTTTGCTTACGTCCTACTCGTAAGAGAGGCGGATCAATAGAATAAAACAGTATGCCACACTAAGTACCATACGAAAACTTACCGAAGAATTCACCTACAAACTACTAAATTTCATCATTCAGTCCAAAATAAATATTTCTAGCTTTGATGTATTACTGGTCTAACATAACAACGATGTCGAGTATTGTAACATATAGACAAAACAAAACAATGCAAACATGATTATTACTTAATCACAATAGTCACAAACGTAAAATATGTATTTGTGACAATATCAAAAAGTTAAATACAAAAGAATAGTAGATTTAATGATTATAATGATAGTAATAACGCTTTTTGGAATGTATATGGATGTAAAAAGTGAATCTATTCTAAATAATACTTATCAGGAAAATAAATATAGTTAAATATAAGAGCGAATGTGAATATAGAATGTAGAATTGCATTATGATATAAAAGACGTAAGCCGTGAGAGCTGCCATTGTATGACCTGCTACGAAATTTTATATTACATTTTAGAATAAATCGACCTTTACATTTTATTATTCCAACTAATGGAGTGAGCAGATTCCACAACATGGTTCGCAAATGTATACGTCTCTAACATATTGTAAGCTCAGCTCATAAAAACTTTGTCAAGTAGACATGTCAATGGCATCATTACAGGAAAAATAAGTTGATTTAAGTTAAATGAGCGTTGTATTTTTAGTCATACGATCGTAACAAGCAGCAAAATGAATTAAATGACAAACTATATCGGAGTACTAACGAATTAACTACCAGACTTTTATAAAGGAATAAATGCTTTGCATACTGTCATGACGTTTGAGAAAGCACCTCATTTACTTAACGCTCGACGACGTCTCTTATTTCACTTGGAAGAACTGTATTACTTTGACGCCTTTGTATATATGTCTATGTATAAGAAAACGTATGGATTTACAAATGTATCTGCACCCGAATCATATTAAATTAAAACTTTCGAGTACAATAAAGACTTAAGAAAATCTTCAGATAAAATATAAGTACAAAAATTAGTTTATATATAATACTGAATAGTTAATTAATTTTAGTTTCTTAAGCACTAGTCCTGGCACTTCAAAAGCAATAATGCGCTTAATAATAATGAATTTTATAATGATATAGGGCCAAAAGCCAATGAGTCAAATAAAAGCTCATTTATAAGTTCATATTTTGTAAAAACTCACGTGATTAAAAATAATGATTTCATCATTACATACTGTTAATCTAAGATTGTACTATAGAGTTGTAAATACTAGAACACACCAAATGGACGGGGATATTAAATTTTAATAAATATATTAATCATCATGAGTTGAGTCAATATCACTACGTATATAATAGAATAATATACTCAAAGTTACATTTCAACAAATTAATGTGTACAAGTAACATTATCTTGTAAATCAAGATAAAAATTTCAACAATGATAAATGTATAATCAAGAAATACAATATTTGTAGAAGTTCATATAATTATTTAGTTTAGGCGAGAAAATTTATGTAAGGAATGTTTAATATAAATAATATGTATATCATATGTTACATAAATACGTAATAAATAGTAAAAACACATAATTAGGCTGATTTCACTGGGTCCCCTGCATAAGTATTACCAACTGTTACTGGAAAAGTATTACAGCCCATTCCCACTTGTCTAGAGCCAGATCAGAAACTACTATGTGGTTGACATCCGACAAATATTAACGTCGTCCAAAGTACTATGCGAGAGAGATCCAATACAATTTGATCGAACGTGGTCGCTGGTAACCACGTGTTGGCTCACTGACACTGTTTGGTCAGGTTCCTATATAATGTTTAGTGACTAGACCAACCGACATTTTGCCAGGGCCGACACCCCCGCAAATGGGAATGGACTCTTACAAAATTTATATATTTATTCACATAACATACTTTATCTTTGATGACTGCTTTATATCACAACCCTAACAATAGCTGCCAATGAAATATGTAAACAATACTTATTTTTACAACCATCCCAGTCCCCATATATTATTTGAAATATACAAATAACATTAAAAAACAATTAAGTAATAGCCAAGGATGTATCATTCGATGATTTCATTTCAGCTTTGTTACATAAAAAGAAAAAACATTTATATAATGGTTACAATGTCATGGTATAGTTGGGGAACTCGGTAAATAAGAGTTATTTCTCAAATATCCAGTCATCAAAGGGTTGTCGAAACTGAAACAAAATAAAAACCGTTTATATTATTGAAGTTATGGACATGAAAAGTAATGTCACATAAAAAATATATACACTGTCAAGAGATTTGGGAAGTCTGAGATTATATATCTTACAGAGTGTACAATGAAAACAAATGTAAAACAATCTTGAAATCAGGTTACTTGACCTGTTTATACAGTTTCACCAGTCTGACCTTGGTGTTACTAAATCTGGACTCTGTAGTATGAGCATAGGTGACAAGTGATAAATGAGGTTTGAAACTAACATAATCGCAAAATTATTAGACTCCACTATGTAATAGGTACTCATGATTAACACTTTTGTAATTGTCGATATTTGGAACCGGGTCACCGGTTAAAAGTCATGACCACAATCCAAACGACTGGTCCGAAATATCGGCAATCACATAAGTGTGAATCATGAGTACCCCTTGAGAAAAATCACTAAGGTTGGATAAAATGTAAGGTACCGTGCGAGCGGCGAGAGGTGACTAGGCGGTCACTGCGCGTGGTGGTGCTGGTGGTGCTGCGCGTGGTGGTGCTGCGGGTGGTGCGCCATGAGCGGCACGAGCAGCGCGGGCGGGCCGGCGCGGCGCAGGAAGGGGTGGTGCAGCAGGCGCGCGGCGGGCTGGCGCTGCGCCGGGTCGCGCACCAGCGCGCACTCCAGGAAGGCCA
>DWON01002060.1:0-21913 GCA_018251015.1 Phocides pigmalion okeechobee
AAACAGGTCAAGCGTATACTCAAAATTATGAATGAATCTGTCATTTTCAGACCCGAGATACTACCGGCGTCCTCATAATCCTCCGTAAAACAGCTTGTATTTCAGTTGGAGAGATGCGGTTGCTGGCTACACTTTGAAGCGAAGTGACCATCAGGTTGTTTGCATGCTGGTTTGCTACTCTTCTCATAAAAAAGGAATCCAAAGGGAGTCCGTGTCCATGCGACATGTTGCCAGAAACGGTAATTAAGTTATTATTAAAACTACTTTGCAACAATAGGATATAACCTTTTGCATGGTATTCCTATGCATGACTAAAAGTAACTTACATCTGAGATTATCTATCAGCAAAGTAACAAATCCGTAGATCTACACATAAAAGAAACCACTGAATTTATTCCTGAAATTTGACATATTGATTCTTTAAACAACGTAAATAGGCTCTAAAATTTTGGATATTCCATCGTTTAGTTAGTGAAATCGGGTTAGAAATATCCATTAATGTTCTTTTATATCGGCTTCAGTGCAATTATATCGAATTTCAATATTATAGAAATAAAATATAATATTTCACTATTTATATGCAGTTGAACAGTCTTATATAGTTTTAAGCCTTACATGTGCTGCTTATAGGCTTAAGTGTTACTATTCAGTAGGCTTGTCACATGTCGTCAGGCATTAAAAAACTATAAAATGTAGGTTAGGCTTTGCTGGTTTCTATGCTAGACGCAAACGAGCGTACAAGCCACCTGACACAATATGGGTTACTGTAACGTGCCTTCTCAAAGTCGTGTTTAGCAATGTGATCTTAGTCCTCAGAAGTAGTAACGTCTACGTGTGACCTTATTTAGTATTTTAGTCCTGTTTGAGCATGACTTCTCAAAGTCGTGTGTAGCAATGCAATCTTAATCCTCAGAAGTAGGAACGCATCTTTGTAACCTTATTTAGTACTTGAGCCCTGTTTGAGCATTTCTACTCAAAGTCGTGTGTACCAATGCGATTTTAGTCCACAGATATAGTAACGCATCTACGCATAACCTTATTAGTACTTTAGTCCTGTTTGAGCATGTCTTCTCAAAGTCCTATGTAGCAAAGCTTAGTACTCAGAAGTAGTAACGTATCTACGTATTACCTCGGTTAGTAAATTAGTCCTGTTTGAAGTTTTGACCGAAGGACAGAAGAACAGACAAAAGGATGGACGAATAGACGGACGGACGGAAGGATGCATGGACGGAAGGACGGATGGACTGTGGGTGGCCTTACTAGTGGACGGATGAATGAAATAACCAAAGGACAGACGGACGAATGAACATACTGGTGTAAATAGGAATATATTGACTGGACTGATAGAGAGATGAATGGTTAGACGCAAGGATAGTTGGATGGATCGACTAATGGATGGACAGACGGACGGACGTGCGAACGGACGGATGGATGAATAAAAAACTAATCCTAAGGGTTCTATTTTCCTTTTAAGGTGCGTAACATTAAAAACGTTGCGTATAAACCTATAAAAGTGAAATGGACACATCGCCTCAAAGTCAACATTAACCTCGTCCTACTGAAACATCTAAATCACAGAACATCGGGACATTAGGGTGTCTTCAACTGATGAATAATTCAAGACCAAAGAACACTTGAGGGTGAATGGGGAGGCGTCTAGACCGATGTTTTGTTCTGTAACGGCAGATATGAAGTGCATGTTTCATATGTTTGTATTGTTTTTGAGTGGCTGTTTATTGTTTGTAGCTTTTGCCTAGATTTTGCCATTTGAAATGTCATGACATTGGTAACATTTTTTTTAAGACGGCAACTAATAAATCAAACATGTTCGTTATTTATAACATTCTGCACTTCAAAAGAAAAGAAGCCCCTTATATGATCACTTTATTATCGGACTGTCTCCCAAATTATTTTTTCTGAGGAAAGTGTGGTACATGAAATAAAAATATCTATAATCTCTTGGAGATGGAAAAAAAAAAACAAAATTTTAAGACAAACCCATCAAAAGATGAAGCTTTACTTTTAGAGACTCGCAAGGTTTTTTTTTCAAAAAATTAGTCCTACGTTTGAGGCTAGCGTTCTTAGAATATTGCTGCGCCAGCACAGATACGGTTTAGATTATTTAGGTAAGGCCTTTATTATAATTGGTTTTAAGATGTTCATTATTAATTTAGTAAGTATAACGTAAATAAATAAATACAGACAATAAAAAAAAAACTTTAGTTTCTCCTTCCCGTAAACTTAAAACGAAGAAATTTGAATAAATCAAAATAATGAAGGAAAAATCGGAAAACATATGTAATTGATTTTTTATAAATATCTACGTGGATTTAAATTAAACTTTCTAGTTGGTTATTATTTGACAATCCAAGTTCATCTATATTCTAGGAAGCTGGGTAATGGTTAGAAGCCAAGATTAGTGTGTTAGTAAGTTTAACCTATCCAATACCTGTTCATATTGTTATTTCACTTTCGATACTTTTATTCAATAGATACTTTCATTTCGTTCTAACTAAGAAGGTATCGATACTTTGGTTTTTTATGTGAGAAGAGTAGCAAACGGGCATGCAAACCACCTGATGTTAAGTAGTCGCAACCCATAGACATCCACGTATAACAACAAACACGACTGAAATGCTATCTGAGCTCGAACGCAGATGGGATGCTACTCCTGAGGACTAAGATGGTCGCCTCGCTTTAAAGTGTTGCCGGTAACCGCACCTCTCCAACCGAAACACAAGTAATACATTACGGTGGATTAATTCTAACCAAGAAGATACTTTTGGTTTTAATATCTCATCCATAACTGTTACTAAACCATTAAGTACGTACACGAAACTTAAATAAACAAACACAACACCGCACCCGCAAAATCAACACTGGATCATACAGCCATTGCAATCCCTTGAAACTGTGTTAAAATCGCTTAAATAAAAGAACAGCTTGCTCACAGTTCTATTGTCCAATGTTTGCCTACGAACCGTGATACTTAGCACCCTACGTTATGAATTAGGAAAACCCATAAACACTTCTCCAAAAACCATAGATTAGTGCTCCTGCGTATTTTAAATACGACCAAAATCATCTAGAAACCAAAGATTAGTGCACCTATGTTTTTCTAAACATGTCCAAAAACTTTAAGAAACCTAAGATTAGGGCGACTAAGTTTTTTTTAAACATTTGGAAAATAAAAAAATATAGCACCTTTTTTCTATTTTAAAAAAGGAGATTTATCTGGAAGGGTACACATCTCGTTTGATCCAATTAAAATTTGAAGAGAAAATATCACTCTTAAGTGTGAAAAAATAGGGATGATATTTTGAATTGGAGTTAACTTTAAAATTAGAATTTAGTGATGTACCAATAAATAAGTAGTTAATATTAACCATGTCATTGAAATTTCAAAAAAACATTTTCAACATTCCTGTGCATAAGACATCATTTGTCATTGCCATAGAATCCGAGAAAATAGCGTGTCAATACCGCGAAAAGTAGCAAAATGGCGTCCTGTCAGTTGGCGCCAAATTAAACCCGGTGTTGTATCATATCGCGCTTTGATCTCTTCCCCGTAAAGTGTTTGCAGAGCCGGGTCTGATGTTTGTCTTCCTAGTATGAAAGGAAACTTCGTGAATGGTTGAGCACGTACGTCTCTTTCAATAGTAGATTTATATCGGCGGAAGAGTCCGCTGCTATAGCGTCGCAATTTGTGGATAGTAGATACAGTGATAAACGACTCCCCTCCATTGCTGGATTTTGCGATGAAATGTTTCCAGCGCTTTCTTGAAGAAGATACAGCGCTTTCTTGCTTGAAACTATTAAAGCTGGTGTTACTTGTTTTAAAAAAGGAAATGTATAATGTTAATACTGTCTATGGAATCAAACGATCATTATGAGAGGGACTACCTTTTAAATATATAAAATAGTAGCTGTTTTAATTCATGCAGTAGATATGAAGTATTATATTAATTTCATTATTAATATGCATAGTTGCAAACATTAATTTGTATGCTATCAGAATGATAAATGGCAAGCTGAATTGTAAAAAGGTCTTTGACAGAAAGACTGACGGACAACGAGGTAATTCTATTAGGGTTCTTTTTTATCTACTAAAAATTAAGACAAGCAAAATTCTTGCAAGTATTTTTCTTTTTAACGTACATGAACTTAATTCAAAAGTTTAGTATAATTGAAAAAAGGTCAAATTTTTGGCAAATCATTTAATAGTTAAGCGTTATCGACCTCTACTTAAAGCAAAGAATAGACTATCCTATCCCATCATAGATAGAATAGATATCCCTATGATTATTAAATTAATATTATGTATCATTTTCTTATACTATGTTTTATTTCGATTCTTAATAATTATTAAAGAAGAAACTCTGACGAAAATAACATTATAATTTCTTTTCTTAATTTATTTATTTTCGTATTTACAATGATGAAAATATTAAAACTAATTATAATAAAAACCTAACCTAAACAATCTAAAGGGAGTCCGTGCCCATGCGGCTTGATTCCAATAACAATAGCTGCATACCCGCGTTGAATAGCAATCGCAATTCTCTGCGCGAGACATATCTCGCGCACAAAATGGCGATAATTAATTTTTATAAGCGACTAGCTTTTGCGCCTGCTTTGCTTCCTAGAACTCGATATAAAAATATATTCTAATAAATCAAGCAGCTATTTTTTTATGTGAGATGAGTAACAAACGAGCATACAAACCAGCCCTCTTGTTACCGGCGGCGTCGATCGAACGTGGCACTATTTGTTTGTTATTTTTTATTTTCTTAATTAATTAATCTAAGTGTAACATTGAAGGACGTTGTTGGTGACAAACAAGCTAGTTCATGTCTTGCGCAAATAATCTTTTTCACGACATGCAGCATGGGGACGGACTCCTACAGGTTTTAGACAAGATCATTATAATTTATCACATTCTTTGTTACATTTAGGTTAATTAACTAAACGATGATTAACTTCCATTTGCGCAGCTCACATAATTATGATATAACTTCGCATACAGGTAAATTCGTTTTGTCGTTAATTATAATTTCTACACAAAGATAAACATTTTTTTTAATATGAAAGAGTAAGAAACGGGCATGCAGGCCACCTGATGTTAAGTGGTCACTGCAGCTCGTAGACAACCAATCTCAAATAGAACAGAACTCCTATTTAAGGATGGACGTGGATGCGTTCCTACTCTTGAGGACTAAGATGGTCGCCTCCAATAATGTGCATCCGTCAGCCACACCTTCCCAACCGAAACACAATACATGACGAACATGTTGCTTTACGGCGGGGTATGAGGGGGGGGGGGGGGGCCCCCCCGGCGAGCCCTAACGGCTCTACCCCCCTTCAAAACATTATGGTTTTTATATTCTGTGACCCTAAAGAAATTTCCATATTAATTTCTATAGTGCATTGTGAAGCTACTATTATGAAAGGTTTTATTACGCGATCGGTATTTTCAAAGGCACTTTTCTAATATTTATTTTATGATGGCAACATTATCTAGATTAAAGTTTCTGTGAGCCGCAAGGGACTGATACTGCTTATGTATATGTGTCACGAATATGGCAATATGTCACAATAATTTAGTCTAATGGGTAATTTTTATAAGTGACTAGCTTTTGCCCCGGCTTTGCTTCCCAGAACTCTATATAAAAATATATTTTTATGCGAAAAGAGTAGCAAACGAGCATACAAACAATCTGATCTTAAATAGTCGCAGCCTAAATACACCCAGTACAAACAAACACGACTAAAATCCTATATGAGCTCGAACGTAGATACGTAGCTACTCTTGAGGCGTCTCGCTTCAAAATATAGCCGGCAACCACACCTCTTCAAGCGAAACACAAGTAATGCTTTTATTAAAGACGGATTATGAGGGCGACGGTGATACCTCCCGGTTGAAGTTTTCCCATTTTTAAATAAAAGCCTAGCCTAATCAATCTAAAGGGAGCCCGTATCCAAGCGGCATGGTGCCAAGAAAGCTAACTGCGTTCTCGCGTAAAAAAATCTCTGCTCGAGATATGAATCATCCCTCTCATCACCGACAGGGTCGATCAAACATAGGACCAATTTTTTTTTTATTACAGAAATTTGAGATTAGTGTCTCATTAACTGATTCTACAGTTATCTATATTCCTTGTAACTTAATATACCAGCATGTAGGATTATTTATCAACGAACAGATTAATGGTAACTGCCCGTCAATCTTCATAATGGATTCATTTGGATTGAATATTTATAAGGGAATGAGAAAATCTGTGAATAATTTAATGTAATGTCTTAATTGATACCGAGTTCATATTTCCATGAATTAGAGTTATTAGTATCGTTATAGGAATTATACATATGTTACTGTAGCTTGGGTCCAGAATAATAGCACAGTATCTCCTTCCCCTCCTTTGAGACGATGTAGAGGAGTCTCCCGGAATTGGTAGTGGTAAGATTGGGAGCTCGAAGTATTCTGACGTAGTGATCTTGGGAAGAACATCGATGTCAATGGTCCATATTAGCGGAAGGACACATCTCGCCCTGTAGCACTTCCCAATTCCACTTGAGGTATTAGATATGCCTCGTGAAAACACCAGTCTCTACAAATAAAGAAAAAGGTCACCAGAAATCCGATAATCGGAAATTACTCTCACGACTGGTCGCCTTTGAAAGGTATCGCCCGGAGCATAAAAAAAAAACAAGTAAACAAGTTTTTTACGTCAGAATAGTAGCAAACCACCTGATGTTAAGTAGTCGCAGCCCATAGACATCCGCGTACAAACACGACCAAAATCCAATCTGAGCTCGCACGTAGACGCGTTGCTATTCCTAAGGACTAAGATGGTCGCCTCGCTTTAAAGTGTAGCCAGCAACCGCACCTCTCCAACCGAAACACAAGAAATGATTACCGGCGAATTATGAGGGCAGCGGTAGTACCTCCCAGGTCAAACTCCACCTTTTATATTATACATATTCGAATAATTTGATGGACGGATGGTAAGTATTTCTCAGCTTTTTTTATGTTAGTAGAGCAGTCTTTGTGATATTAAGTAGTAAAATCAGGTCAAAAACATCCACGTACATCCGGCAATCGGACTGATTTTCTATAAGTGTATGGGATGCTCCTCCTGAGGTCTAAGACAGTGTCATCGCTTATAAGTGTAACCGGCAACCATACATCCCAACCGAAATGCAAAAATTACTTCATGACGGATTATGAAAGTGGCAACGGCATCATCCAAGTGAAATAATCTTATCACGTAACAAAATAACAAATATCAATAACACAAACAGTTATTGATAAATATATTACTATATTCGTATTATTATTTTATAAATATATTACTCCTTTACTACTTGATTTTAAGTTGTTTCAAAGTAGTTTTTAACAACTTAATAACATGAATATCCACAAAGCAACGCTGATGCTATTAACTACTTGATTTTGTCAATTTTTGGCAATTGACAATTGGCATAAATTTAGCAATAAATCAGTCCACAATCGTTAAACAAACAATCAATTGTGTCAAATATTTCGACACCCCATCCCTTCTAAACTATAAATCCGACCAATTCAAGCGTAACCCATCACAAATTGAATGAACCGTTCTAAAATACCGAAGTCACACACCGAGCGGAAGTGACGTTGCTTGCGCGTGCGTTTCCTGCCGCGTGCGAGCCAAAATGGCGGCTGCGTACTTCCGCTCGGATGTTGCTAAAGCCCTCTAGCTTGCAACATAAATTATCCCGGGATACTGCTCTCATTGTCTGAATTTGCACAATCATTCCCATCTCGATCTTTGCGGGAAAACTCAATAATGTCTGTCATTGGGTATTATGTCATTTCCACAAGTGCTTTTGGAATTCGTTTGGTTAGATTTGAAGAGAAGTTCTGATAAAGTGCGTAAAAACGTTTTCAATACCTTCCATCTCACTTCATTGTATACCTATAGTAGGTATAGCTAAGAAATTATCCAGGCAATGAATGGACAATAGATGAAAAATACATGAAGTAGGTACAACTCGACAAATTGATATTAAATTGAAATTCAAGATGTAAAACTTCCAAGGTGACGGTTGGTCGGTCCTAGGTGACGCGAGGTGCAAACGACTGCTGGTTTTTAGTACGACGGTCCAATTGGGTACATCGTGTGGGAGCTGTATTCAGCCTACTTTATTACCACTCACACTGACGTCCTTCCCGAGATTGCTACGTCGAAACAGCTCGAACTTCCTCTCTTACCACTCCCGATTACAGAAGATTCATCTTAGTCTCTTCTTTCAACAGACAAGAAATAGCCGAGTACACCTTCTCACTGCTTCCATTATTGTAAGCATAAAAAAACATTGTTACTAGGTTTGTTAGTACAAATACTCTATTTACTATATAAGTATTTTAAGTAAGTAAGTAAGTAAGTAAGAAAGTAAGTAAGTAATTTAAAGGTGGTAGAGCCGTTAGAGCTCCGCCACTTTCATAACCCGCCGTAAAGCAACATGTTCTTTATGTATTGCGTTTCGGTTGGGGAGGTGTGGTTGCCGGTACACATTATTGGAGGCGACCATCTTAGTCAGCAGCATCCTTAAGTAGAACTTCTGTTCTATTTGATATTGGACGTGGTTGTTCATGGGCTGCAGTGACCACTTTACATCCGTTTCTTACTCTTTCCTATTAAAAAAAAAAAAATTTTGGTGAGTACATAGTTAAAATATGATTTTATAATAACATCATCGCGGAATTTATACATTTTACGAAAAGGGGTACTCACGATTAACGATTTTAATCGTCAATATGTCGAACACATTTAGCCGTGACAATATGACTCGTGGTCACGGCTATACTCTCCGTTCTGAGTCATGCAACTGGTTCAAAATATGTGCAACTAAAAATCGTTAATCATGATTACCATCACATAGTTAGGTTGGTACTTAAAACCCATTCCATTGAACCATGAAGTTAATTTAAAAAAAGTTAAAGCAACTGCACACGATTCTCAGCATTTTACGCAAAAACACCAACTTACAATAGAAACGATTCTCATAAATCGGCAATTAGGTTTCAGAATCCGTTCTGAGCAAAACGAAGGACAAGCGAAATCTGTATTAAAAAAACGACAATTAGCATGAGAATCTACTTACCAGCACCCCTTCGTCACTTATTGCTAACGTGTATTTACATTAGTCACGTACGACAGAACAGAGAATAATTTATCGCTAGAAAAACAACAAGAAAATTATGCGTAATTGTGTTATAATACCCCTTGTAATAGATTCTTAGCGCTAATTTGTTCTTAATTATGGGCTCCGTCTAATTCTATTGGTTGTAATGATATGATCATTGTTACGGTTAGTTATCACGGATATGTTGTTACCTCTGCAGTGAATTTGTTTTGTTTGCAGTTCAGGGTCTTTGGAATAGGGTCAAATGAGGCCACGTTTGTAGGTATATGAAGTTAAGTAACTTTATTAAATTTTTATATTGATTTTTTGGAGGTGAAAGAAAAAGTTCGATCGGGGAGGTACCAAATCCGTCCTCATAATTCGACGTAAAGCATTACTTGTGTTACGGTTGGAGGGGTGCGGTTGCCGACTACACTTTGAAGCGAGGAGACCATCCTAGTACTCAGAAGTAGCAACGCTTCTACTTTCGAGCTTAGATAGGATTTCGGTCGTGTTTGTGGTTGTACGTGAATGTCAATGGGCTGCGACTACTTAACATCAGGTGGTGTCCAGTATCCAGGAAACAGGAGGTTTTTTTTATTATGAAAGAGTAAGAAACGAGTATGCAGGCCACCTGATGTTAAGTGGTCACTGAGCCCATGGACAACCACGTCCAATCTCAAATAGAACAGAAATTCTATTTAAGGATGAACGCGGATGCGTTCCTACTCTTGAGGACTATGGACTATATGCATATTTTTATAATAGAACGCTTCTGAAGCAATAAAGTTTTAAAATGCTTCAATTCGCTGCGAAATTCAAACGGTTTAAAAAAACCGTTATGAAAACACTCACGTGGTACATACGTACTTATTTGCATTCCAAGTTTAGATTTCAATTGCTTAGTCTGACATAACAATGGCGACCACTCATACACGAATTAGACAACAAAGAACTAAAGAAAAGGACATCCTGATTACCATAATTAAAATCCACTAAACAGATTTATGGCCTCTCCAAGCCCCCATCACTTAAGCCTTTCTCTTACCTTTAATTGGAAGGATCTTAAACTTTAATTTCCCTCTTTTTGTCCGCAATGAATCCAGAACAGGAAATACATCGTTGATTCAAAGGCCTGTTTTGAGCTCGCTTGCACGGCTAAAAGAGCCATATGATATGACATATTTTATTGCTCTCATTCCCTTTATTGAGGAACGTATAGGCAAATTAGGAGGATATATCAATCTGCCTTTTTGAAGCTTTTTGCATTTGCGACGGAATCTTTTTGGTGTACGCCGCACCAATGAATAGTTAATACAAACGTTTTTTGTTTTATTTCGTGCTTGTTTTTGATCGGATGTATGCGTCACTCCGTTCGGCAAAGATTGTTATCGTTTATTGTTTAATGGAGTGAACAAAACTTCATGGGAAGTTTGGATTAGACAGAGGAATTTCAAGGTCCACCTTTCTATTGGTACCTATGCAGAATCTATTTTTATTTATTGAAATCATTCACAAAGGTACAACATGGCTTAAACGATTGGAAGAAACATGAATCGAATTAGAAATGGTGGAGCATGATAGAGATGCGATTGGATGCAACTTCTACTTTTTTATATGAAAAGAGTAGCAAACGAGCATGCAAACCATCTAATGTTTAGTAGTCGCAGCCACATAGACATCCACGTACAACCACAAACACGACTGAAATCCTATCTGAGGTTGAACGTGGATACGTTGCTACTCCTGAGGACTAAGATGGTCGTCTCACTTTAAAGTGTAGCCGGTAACCGCACCTCTCCAACCGAAACACAAGCAATGCTTTACGGCTGATTATGAGGGCGGATACGGTACCTCCCCGGTCGAACTATAATTCTCCCACCTTACACCACCCCGCGGGATTAAAACATTATAGTTATTTATGCAGAATAATATAACTAATAATTATTTTGTTGGTAAATGCAGCTCTATGTAATCCAGTTTCAAACACGATAAGATTATCTCTATGGTCTCTACAGACTCTATGTTTAGCAAAAAAATGTTAGAAAATTACTACACTATGCGATATGCCATATGTGATGTCAGTTTTATAGGTTATTGGCTTGTAAATAAAAATGCTAAAATATGTTACCGAACTGTTGATGAATATTATCAATATGTTCATAGTTTATAAGTTTATTTTAAGTAAAAAGGCATAATGCTATTTTTTGTAGCCTTAAAACCAATGACACATCAAAAATGTCATGAGTATTGTGTCATAGATACGTAGAGCAAACAAATATAACAGCTGATCGTCCGCCATGACAGTTCAAATTATGTAATTGTTTCACAGAAATCTATAGTTGGTTTTGCGAATAATCTTAGACTATAATAGTATTTCGTAAAATGAAATCAAGGTTTATAGTTATTAATAACTTATAATTTTCTCTTGGATTTAATTTTTAATCAAATTGCGTCAAATGAAGGCTGAAAGAAATACTATGCATTTACGGATTCACAAAACCCGCATGATGACCCGAACCCTAATAAACATCTGAACACGAAACAAACACACAACAATAGCACGCAATACATCTACTCACACACACATATCGCACCTTCAGAATGATAAAGACCTATTTCAAAATCATTTTTTTATATGATTTACCTAGATATATGTACGTTATTTTATTTATACATAATATATCTCATAGGTAAATATACTCAGCAACATATAATCTACATAGAATGAATTAGCCAAAAGCTGTAAAAGGACTTTATGTTTTTTTATTCCAAATTGTATGTATATGCTGAATATTATTTCACATTTCCTCAAAGCTTATATTTTTAGGTCTTTATTACACTCCAGACTGATATTTTTTTAGGTTGCTATGATATTAAGGGTGCGGTATCATGTACACGTACGCACACACGTAGAAATTTCTTACACCCACACATGTAAGATGTTTACGGGCAGGGTTGCCTGTTTACCCACGAAATAGATCTGTTGGCACAGTTGATTGCCGATCGAAACTTTAGAGAACTGACCACTCGGAATCGGATTACCGGTTCGTTACCGATTTTTGCTGTTTGCCTGACCGCTAACAACGCAAACAAATAATGTCAGATTGGGAGGGTAACGTTTTGTTACCCGATATTTGTTCAACCCTGGAGTTGGCTTGTTTTCCCAATTTGTTGATAGTTGGAACGTTGAGTTCAATTTTAATTGTGTTTAATGTATTATAGATACATGACCATCACATGACAAAAGATTTGCCTCGTTATTATCATTATTGTATACGAAATAACTAAATATATTAACAGGAAGGTGATTGACAGAAAAAGTGATAGAGTCGTTAGAGCTCGCCCGGGGCGGCACCACCACCACCCATATAACTCATGTATCTCATATAACTTCTTCATGTATTGTGTTTCGGTTGGATAGGTGTGGTTGCCGGATACACATTATTGGAGGCGACCGTCTTAGTCCTCAAGAGTGGGAACGCATCCGCGTTCATCCTTAAATAGAACTTCTGTCCTATTTAAGATTAGACGTGGTTATCCATGGGCTGCAATGACCACTTAACATCAGGTGGCCTGCAAGCCGGTTTGTTACTCTTTCATAATAACTAAAAAAACTAAAAATCAACGTATATCCGAATCGCTGAACCTAGATTCCTAAAATTTTGCAAAAACATATTTTTAGTGCTTACGTAGGATAAAAATAGAATTGCATTATTAATTGGAATTTTTTGTATTATCATTTTTATATTTAAATATATTTTGAGTTATTAAAAATTCGGAAAATCTACAAATAACTGAAAAAACATCTGAATATTAAATACATGTAACTAGTGGGCTCAGTGGACGTTGTCCCGCGCTGAAAAAAGTCTATAGGCCATTTTTTGCAGCAAGAATGCCAGGTTCTACTGAATCTAACTTAGGAAATACTTTAAAGGTGGGAGAACTATATGTAGTTCGATCGGGGAGGTACTACCGCTGCCCTCATAATCCGTGGTTAAGCATTACTTTTGTTTCAATTGGAGAGGTGCGGTTGCCGGCAACACTTTGAGGCGACGCGACCATCTTGGTCCTCAGGGATCTACTTTCGAGCTCGGATAGGATTTCAGTCATATTTGTGGATGTCTATTGGCTGCGACTACTTAACATCAGGTGGTTTGCATGCTCGTTTGCTACTTTTCTCACTTTAAAATGTGGCTGAATATTCGTGGCATATAATAATACTGTCATTGCGTATTTAGCATAATAATAATAAACGGTAACAGATAAAATATCCATTCTATATATCACAGAAGCTTGCAATTTGTTAATAATAATTAAATCCTTACTTCATTAACCCATAAAGCAGCCAGTCAACATTTAATCAGTCTCATTACCACCAATTCAAAGATTCCAGTGCTTACGTCGACAATCAATCCTCTCTCCAATTACAGCGCCCTCAGCGTCCGTCACCAGCGCATTCCAATACTAGTTTATTTGGTTACCAACTTTATTTATGTTCTTGCTGGTTATTTATCTACTTCCCTTATATGGCATTTATCTATTTTATTACGAATACTTCGATCAAGGAGATACCGGAGCTGACATAATCAGCTGTGAAGCAAATTTTGTGTTTCAGTTGCAAATGTAGTTGCCATTTAAATTTAAAGCGACACGAACTTATTTCTCAGTAACCTGCTCGCTCGTTTGCTTTTCTTCTAACATCATAAAATGTAAAACATTGTTAAGTTGACTGCTTTTCTGTGAAGCGAAAATTATGATTCTAATCTTCCTCAAAGTGTATACACATAGTGATTGTATTTTTTTATTGCGAAAGAATAAGAAACGTTAAGTTAAGTGGTCACTGCAGCCCATGGATAACCACGTCCAATCTCAAATAGAACAGAAGTTCTATATAAGGATGGACGCGGATGCGTTCCTACTCTTGAGGACTAAGATGGTCGCCTCCAATAATGTGGAACCGGCAACCAGACCTCCCCAACCAAAACACAACACATGAAGAACATGTTGCTTTACGGCGGGTTATGAGGGTGGCGGTGGTACCGTCCCGAGCGAGCTCTAACGGCTCTACCACTTTTTTCTTGACACGATATGTCAAACGCTATCGATATGATAAGAAATTATATATGTGATATTACATAGTGTGTCATACGCCGTCATATTTTTTTCTATTTTTCCTCAGGCGTAGGTACGCCCGTAGCGTCGAGTAGTCGCCTCATTTGTGAGTTGGCAACCACACCTTTCTACCGAAACATAAGAAAGCTGTACCCTATAAATGGGTGGGACGTTGTTAACTCGAATAACATACATTCTATCTTGTTGGTACCTCCCCGGTCGAGTAGTATAGTCCTGTTGCAGTTGTATTTATGAATGAATTGCAGTTACCATTTGATATGAGACAACCTACACGCTCATTTTATACTCTTGTGATATAAAAGAAAAAAGTCGTGTGTGTACTTACGTACATACATACATAAGAAGTTATACTTCTTTGGCGCAACAAGAGAAAAATCTTTTTGAAAATTTTATTCTTCGCTAAATCCTATGTTTATAGAGAAAACGATACCAATAATAGAAAAAGGTATGCAATACAATGAAAGACAGCTTCATTATAACGCGTTATATAGTTAAATAAATTTTATTTTAATATTATAAAAAAAACATAATTAACATAAATTAATTATTTTTAATCGTGTATCACTTCACGACTATCGAATTAACATTATGTTATATAACGGGTATTCACGGTTAACGTTTTTTAATTAACTGTGAATACCCGTTGTATAACGTAATATAAAAAAATCCGCGATAATATTATTTTAAAATCGTATACCGAATTAACGACAGAAACTTCGTTACTATAAAACTAGCAAATTTCATAGTGTCTATTTTTCACGACGGTGTACGCGCGCATCGTAAAAATTTACTCTCATAATTTTTCTCTTAAGAGCTAAAATAAGTATAACTTCAAAAATAAACATCTCTATTAGCGATTAAGCGAATCTGTGGTTGGACAGTGAAGCCTACATATCTCTTCGCGGTTTCATACGACGAAGGGCGGTTGCGTAACTCTTAACCTAGATAAAACGTAAGGTCTAGAAACTTTGACAGCGACTCTTTGCTCTTTACGTTTCATGCTCGGAAAAGTTTGAAAGGAATGAAACGTTCAAATACGTTCAACGTTTATTCCACGTGGATGTATCATAAATATACTGTACAGGAAAAGACTTTTTATTACGTCACCTTTTTTATGTGAGAAGAGTAGCAAACGAGCATGTAAACCACCCGATGTTAAGTAGTCGCAGCCTATAGACATCCACATACAACCACAAACATGACCGAAATCCTATCTGAGCTCCAATTTAGATGCGTTGCTACTTCTGAGGATTAAGATAGCTGCCTCGCTTCAAAGTGTAATCCGCAACCGCACCTCTCCAATCGAAACACAAGTAATGCTTTACGGCGGATTAAGAGGAGGGTGATACCTCTTCGAACTATAGTTCTCTCACCTTTAAATGATGTTAAGTAGTCACTAAAGTCATGGACATCCACTTACCTCATACGACACTGAAGACCTATATTTCGTAGAAATATTAATGTAATTTTTGTAAATATACTCTAGAGGGAAGATTTATGCCTATGCCTATAAAGTATAAGTGAGTATACACATCTCCTGATGTTAGGTAGTCGCTGCGGCCATAGACATCCACTTATATCAATCAGGATTGAAGTTCTATCTTTAACTGCAATATTTTGAAACTTTTGTATGTAGATGGCTTTTGTGTTAAGAAAAAAAGTTTATTATAGTCAGGGCTTGTTTTTGGGGGCACGAGGAAATTTCGAAAATAACGAATATTTGCACAACCTTTGCACAAAATGTTGTTTTTTTTAATAGGTCGAAATTATCCAAATACAAAAAATATGGACTTTCAACTTTCGAGAATTAGCGTTTCCCCAAACCAGAACTGACAAAAAGGACTTAATTATAATTATTAGTAATTATAACATAACTTCGTCAGTTACTACAGCTCAGTTCGTTTGCAGTTCATCTACAGAAACGGGTGAGAGACATAAACGTCATGTGCAAAACACATTACGAATCCCGTCGTAATTAAATGGACGGCGAAATTTAGCTAAACAGAGCATAAAAGTAAAAGCTTGGCCGACAATAAAGAGGGTGTGGAAAAGAGGGGAACGGACGAAAGAAAGGAGGAACGAAAGGGAAAGGTTAGGATACGCAAGGTTTTTGCAGAATATCGCGCCTGGCTGCGTGGCCACGAAAGTAGCGGTACAGAAAGCGTTTTTTATTCAAAAAAATTAAAAATCTCAATTTGATGATTGTTAAAAAAAATAAAAAAAGAAGATCTTAATTCAGTGATTTTTTATGTTTGTTACAGCCTTAATGTAGATGCGTAAGATTTTAGTGAAATATCTTGCGCCTGTCCGCGTAGCCACGAAAGTAGTGGTATAGAAAGCGTTTACTATACAAAAAATAAAATAAAAGAACATCTTAATTCAGTTATTTTTTGTTTGTTACCGCATTAATGTGGATACGCATGAGATTGGCGGAATATCCCGCGCGTGGCTGCGTGGCCATGAAAACAGCGGTAGTGTAAGCGTTTTCTATTTTAAAAGAAATCAATTTATGATTAACCTAATATTATCGCGGAATTTATATATGTTTACTATGTACCGGATATTCACGATTAACGATATTTGATTGCCGATATTTCGAACCAGTTGCATGGCTCGTGGTCTCGGCGAAATTGCGATGGCGGGGGAAACTGTTGACAGGTGCTATTGGTAGATTAATCGATCTACCCTACATCTAGTTCGTTTTTGTTTTTTGGGTTCCATATAAAAAAAAATGTTATGGTGAATGGTAATGTATCGTAATGTGTTTTAGGCATCGAAGAGCAACTCGTCTACGCCATCACCAAGGGTTGACTGGTAGAGTATGCTTAAAGCGTTCTAAGGTAATCATATTTTTTATACCAATAGTATTTCACAGAGAATGTTGGTCTGTTGATGCCAAGTTGTTGCAGCCCATTGACATCCTAAAACAATCTCAAAAAGGACAGAAGTCCTATCTGAGGTTTTATGTAGATGCGTTGCTACTTCTGTTGACAAAGAAGGATTCGTTTCTAAGCGTATTTGGCAATCTCACTTTTCTAACTGAAACTAGAACTACGCCCTCATAATCCACCGTAAAGCATTACTTATGTTTCGGTTGGAGAGGTGCGGTTGCCGGCTACACTTTGAAGCGAGCCTACTATTCTAGTCCTCAGGAGTAGCAACGTATCTGCGTTCGATTTCAGATAGGATTTCTGTCGAATATGCTGTTGTACGTGGATCATCAGGTGGTTTGCATGTTCGTTTGCTACTCTTCTCACATAAAAACACATGAAATTTTTTGTGGCCCTTCAGTAGGCGATTATGGGCATCACCGGAAGTGGCATCAGGCGTCGCGGCGCGTGCGTTACAAATCACTACTTTACAACTTCCGGAACGCTCAGTTCGTCTCCAACAATGGGACGGAATGGACGTGCAAAAAATAATAAAATGACTAATAATTTTTGGACACGCGCCGCTGGCGACGGGTAATAGTCGTGTGATGATATTATGGAAAATAATAATTTGTCTCATCTCCCCTAACGAAATAGATGGTTAGGGAATGCCGTAATAGTTTTGCTTTACATTTTTTATCATCCAATAATGTAATGCATTTACATCGAAATAAAATTGATTTACGATTTATTCTCTTGTTGTTTTTATAATTTCCATAAATATGTTGGGTTGTTTGTTAATTTTTGTGACGAGTATGTTGAACCTAATTATTATTACTTGTCAAATAGATTTTTTTACACCAGGAAAATCCGGTACGGGTACGTTCGCCAGGCCGACGGTTATGTCGGACTCCAACCAAATACAACGTCAAATAGTTTTTATTATTCTTTACAAAGTTAACTGAAGACACAATAGTCCTCTTGACACTTATTATTTATAGTTATTAATGCACATGGTAACAACTTCTTTAAAACTAAAGTAAAAGGTATAATAAATTTCAAATGTATTATACTAAACAACGTATAAAAATATAGATTTTAATTAGTTAATAGGCAATAGGCAAATAGATTAGTATACCTTTCAAAATAACAAATGAAACATCATTAGCTCACGAGCGCTAAGGGTTGTGTTAAGTGTTATTGAAATCCCAGAAAATCTTATATAATTATCTAAACGAACGTATGTACTTGTAGTACGTGAACCATTTATAAACTTTACCCTATTTACCTATTAATAAATTACAAACTTTAATCTCTCCCCTATTGGTGACAACTGAAAGTATAAACCAAGAATTCTTATTACATCTACGCGTCTTATTTTATCTCTGTGTTTGCATATATTTTTGACTTTAAATATGTCTGTTTTGCGACTCATTTTTCTAACCCCAGGGCCTTCTTATATCGCCATCTCAGTTTTGAGTGAAATTAAGTCGTAAAACTACTGGTTTACATATCAATAACAATTATTTTTTAACTCAGCCTTAGCTGAAGATAATTCCTGCTGTTAACCATTAAAAATACCGTCTCATAAACATTTATCGACATCTTTCAACTTATCTCAAAGAGGAAAGTAGGTATTTATTTTAAACTAGCAGTGCCGGCGACTTCGTCGGCGATGATTGACATAAATTGACATAACTTATTATTTATTAGCCAATATCAATGAAAATGGTAAGAGAAGCCCATCGCAATATAATGCTGAAAACTGCATTCAAATCGAATAAGCCGTTTCTGAGACGACCGTGCACAAACATACAGATACACATACATACAGACAAAATGAAAAACATTGCTTAGGGTTGTCTTGCGTATAAAAGGCGCTTCATTATATTTTTTGAATGTATCTGCCATTTACAGACTGCGATCAGTTACAGTCTTATTATATGTATAGATTTAAAACCGTCCTAATTACTCCATTTCGTTTTTGAATTGATTTTGCATGTACCACTCACAGGAGATACCTATTTGATATACCATTAACGATACAATAAACTTTATTGGTCCCAGATCATAAAAGACCACTTCATAATATCCGAAATCAAATTTGACCCACGCACAAACAGACAGTGATAAATTTTAAATGCATTAAATCAAATCTTTGTTGATATAACGTCCAAATATTTTTGATCCCTGTCCTTATTCCTCCTTTCCCCTATAAGATCCTATTTTTATCTAACAGTACAAGGTGGGAGAGCTCATTTTAAAATGGTTCCATCTTACCCTTACAGTATAAGGCACGTGGCTTACCACCCTTTTGCAATAATAGGTAGCATAGTGTGATAAATATTTGGACGAAACGTAACGAATTTATTTTTAAATTGTTATTTATTATTTCTTTTGTGGTCGGTACTTCGTTGCCCTCGCTCTTCTCTTTGATTTTTATTTTTTTTGAAAATTTATTTTTGATTGAAAATTTAAAATATAATCTTCCTAATTTCTGTATTGTCTTCTGTCTCTATTGTCATATACTAAAGTACAATGTCGTAAGCACACACAAAACAAATAAATCAACACCCAGACCCAGAATAAAAACCTAAATTAATCGTTAAGATTCTAACCGTGGTTAGAACAATTTTTTTCTGAAAACCAAAAAAATTATTTCGTGTTAAGGTTTCTCTACAATAATTTATTTTAAGCAACTTTTGTTCTTTGTCGTGAATGCCATTTAGTTCTTTTTTGCTAATATATTATCCTTCTAAACCCATCCCTTATAAAATGCTGTGAATATTAAAATTTTA
This sequence comes from Phocides pigmalion okeechobee, assembly GCA_018251015.1. NCBI lineage: Eukaryota > Metazoa > Arthropoda > Insecta > Lepidoptera > Hesperiidae > Phocides > Phocides pigmalion. Next base: position 19,970 of record DWON01002060.1, read on the forward strand.
CACAGTTTCATTTTCTCTGCGGCGTACAAGACTGCTGTGTATTGCGGGGTACAACGCGCTTGCGGCTTGTTCCCACCTGTGTGGTGCGTACAAATCTGTGTGGACGACGGGCGAACAAAAGTGCTGTGTTTACATCGGCGCTACATGACTGGGGGCGGACATTACGTCTGTGTATTCGTATTTTTTGTATAAATTATTATTAAATATTAGTAAAATACAATATTTGAGTGAATTGTCGGCGTATCTTCAGTCTAGAGAAATAAGGTCCAGTTTAATGCGCCTTCCGCAACGCTGACGTCATCTAATATATGACCACCACAAAGTGTTAAACAAAGTTGGGAGAACATAGTTCGACCGGGGAGGTGTCACCGCCGCCCCCATAATCCGCCTTAAAACATTACTTGTGTTTCGGTTGAAAACGTGCGGTTGCAGGCTACACTTTGAAGCAAGACGACCTTTATTAGTCCTCAAAGACAACGTATACGTTCGAGCTTAGACAAGATTTCGGTCGTATTTGTGGTCGTACGTGGATGTCTATGGGCTCCGACTACTTAACATCCGGTGGTTTGCACGCATGTGCTACTCTTCTGACGTAAAAAACTGAAATTACGAATTTGTTATCTTACCATGGATTCCGTTTACGAGATAACAAATTGATTTTACAGAATAACCACAGATGCAGTATGGGAAATGTTCGCGTGACATCTTCCCTTTACGGCGTGGGGACGTCGGGGTAAGACCCCTGTCTCCCCACTTAGGTGATTGGATTTTTTTAAATACTGCAACGCAAAATGCTTGATACTGAATAAATAAACTGTACGTCGTAGTGTGATAACGTATTTTACTGTTTAACTTTTGCTTGTATTTTAAATGTGTGCTTAAAAAGGAGCCGTGCGCACGATTTCGTTCCCGTGTTCTCAAATAAAAGTTTTTGTATAACTTCAACTATCTTTCAGCAACAGTTCAAACAAAACCGATCCAGCCATATAGTTTAAATATTGTTGTACGAAACGTTAAAACTTTTCTTAAATAAAATAGCTTAAATGACTCCACATAAGACGTCAGGCAGGACTTTAGTTTTGTTTGTTGTTGCACGTGGATTTCCCTGGGCTGTAGAGTCCGTTTAACGTCAGCTGGACTGCACACTCGTATTCCCAGCTTTTATTTTGTAAGTTGAAAGAGGAGACTTGCGAAAGAAAATGTAGGAAGTACTTAAAACGGGTGTAATTACATCATATATTTTAAAGCCATAACCAACAGATCTAAATGCGACATAGAGTACAAGTGTAAGTATGTAATGGCCAGCAATTTGAACATAAATCATTCACGAACACGTCGATAGGGATCGCCCGCGGTGGCGGACCCATCGCCACATTATCACCTGCCTCTCGGCACAGCAAATGGCGTGGAGACGCTTCTACACCAAATAAAAAATATTTTGAATAAATGTTTTATTTGTCTTTGTTAATGTCAATAAAGTACAATTATAAATAAGTAAATATGAATAACAGTGGTAACCTACTTGTAGTGATAACAGTAATAGCTTAATGGCAAGAATCTGAAGTTCTAATTCATGGCACGCTTCCTCTGATTTTTCGAAATCCCGTACGCATTAGTAATTTTTTCTTACTATTTTTAACGGTCAATAAAAACATCGATATGAACTTTGCCCATAATTGAGAGAAATAAGTAAATTTGTAATGGGTCTGGGTGTTTATGTATATATCGTAGTATTTCAATGGTATCCATGATATAGATATACCCGAGTTTCAATCTAGAATAGAATGCGTGTAATTAAATCAAATAATATAAAAAAATTGAACACAGTACTTTTTTTTTACTGTGAAAGAATAAGAAACGAGCATGTAAGGCCACCTGATGTTAAGTGGTCACTGCAGCCCATGGACAACCACGTCCAATCTCAAATAGAACAGAAGTTCTATT
>DWON01002061.1:0-21905 GCA_018251015.1 Phocides pigmalion okeechobee
GTCTACTACATTAATTATGAAAATCTGGTAATTTTTGAATACCCAAATTAAATTCAGCATAATACATACTATGGTAAATCTATTTTTTGTACTCAAAAATTAATGGTAATGACAATTCAAGGGATGGAATCAGCTCAAAAAGGGAAGATTCCTAAGATTCTTTGTAGTAAAATAATATTAAAGTATTTTACTTTGTTTTATTTCCTATAAACATTAGAACTTTTGCTATAGACTACATCCAATAGTTTTTTTCAATATTTATCATTAATTGCTGATTATACTTATAATCATATATTTATGAAGATAGATCTTTTTTGCATACTACTTGTGTTCAATAGATATCTATGTATGACCAATAAATACAGAAAAGAAAAACATGGTGCTTCAGCATCGGGAAGAAAATATTGCATCTCTGAGGTATTAATTTTTTGGTAATAATTATGCACCTTCATGTATATGACTTTTTCAAATGTGAAGTAAATGTTTGGATGGAGTATAGTGAGATATGCTGCCATTGTCTTTGAATTTATTTTGATTGAAACATGAAATTAACTATTGTTGCTTGAAATGTATAAGTACGAGTTCAAATATGCTCACCAATCTTTTTGTGATTTGAGTCCTGTGATCCAGGTCTTTGAATTAAAACAATTGGAATGCTCTGTAATGCTGGATCATCTTCATATATTTCACCTGGTATAAGTTGGTTCTTTGTTATATGTTCAACAAATTGGGGATTAGTAACTTTGTTCTTCATTATTCTATCTCTCACATTTTCATCCCATATTGGAGAAATTGATGAAAAAGCTGGTACACTAAGTAGAGACTGTGAATCAATATCATTATTACTATCAAACTGAGCCTTTTTTCGATACTGTGGCCTGCTTAAGCGTGGATCTTTTACAACTAATCCCAATACCAATCTTGGTGGTAGCTGTGACGGTGAATTTGATAAAGACAAACATTGCCAATACTGAAATTTTTCCTCTAAAAACATAGAATCTTTTTGGCTGTGATGTGAAATCCATTCATTAAGATTAACTTTATCAATATTTGTTACACATTTTAAACAATTGATCAAGACAGCTTGACTTCTAGGACCAGTTAAGCGGAATCTATTTAAATTTGTTATTGTCTCAATTTCTATTTTATCAGATTGATCATTATCGATCTTCCTCTTTTTATGTTGAGAGAAACTTTCTTGAGGACAAGCTGCATTTTTTATATTAGCAAAAACATTCTGAATAATGCCAATTTGTGATGGATGAACAAACAACCATAGCTCTTTATTCGTGTCTAATGATGTCACCCATATAAATTGTACTTTTCCAATATAGCCAAACGGATATAGATTAGGTTTATAAAGATGCACTGTTCCTTCTCTATTTCCATTTAAATAAGCTTTAGCGCAAATACTGAGTCCACACAATTTGTTAGTGATTGAATTAAACATGTTTTGAATATCATTTAATGGACCTTTTATACGTAATGGCGTGTAATAAGACATATCTTGTAAGAGGCAGTGAACTGAAGATGCTCGATAACAAGCTCTGAAGGCTTTGTCACATGGACTGTAGGCTATCCTATAACCCCAATGATCAATCATGTGAAATCGCTTAGCATGCCATATATGAGTTTCCAACCAAATATGTCGTCTTTTGCGTCTGTTGTATTCTTCTAGAAGGTTAGTGGGACGACGCCTGTATTTTCTAGATGGTCGTTTCTGTTTCGGAGGTGTACCGCTTTTATTTTGCTGTTCTAAGTGACGTAATCGTAAGTTTTTTGGTAGTCGTTTACAGTTGTGACTCATAACACGCCGCCTCATATGCACGGGTAAGTTTTGAAATACTAATTTCGATTTATTTGATCGAAGTACGCTTTCAGTCATTGCTGCAATTTCCACGCTTCTTAAACCAGCGAACTTAAAAATGTTAGCCGAATATGGTAGATGCTCAGCCCCACCTAAAGTGGAATCAAATTCAACCGATTCCATATTTAAAACAATAATTTCCTTAAATATAATATTTGAAAGACTATTTTTCACTTTTTGACCACGCTTATTACAAATAAAATTGTAATTGTCATTAATATTATTGACAGATGCGTTTTGACACATTCGTTCTGGATTAACTTTGACACTTATAGGGCTGTGACATATATTGATTTGAGTACATAATTGGTACGTACAGTCGGCCCCAAAGGTCTATAAATAGTTTCAAATTTCTAAAACTTCTATACTCGTCACGTCATGCTAACCTTAGCATTGATTTACGAATGTTCATTTATTCACCCACTGTTGACAATATGGTGTCAAATTCTTGTGTTAGTCGTGTTAAGCGACTTGTGTACGCTAAGCAATTTTAGAAATTTGGAGTTGTACATCGACTTTTTAGGTTCTATGTACACATTATAATAACATACTTTACATATATATTATATTTTAATAGAATTATCATAAACAAATGCTTTTTACTATGCTCGAATCCTTAGATACGTACTGACGACATGCCAATTAATAATTATTATGTATTTTTTTCTTACATAAAATTATTATACTGCATTTTCTACACACGTTCATATATTAACCTTAAGGTAACTTACTGGATAGTTCTTAGATCATAACTTTTTGAGTGATTATAACAGAGCCGACGAGTTGTAATGTAAAAATTAATGTTGCCATAAATATCCTCTCTTTTCTTTATGTAAAGAAACATTTTATTGACTATCGTGATTTTTGGTTAGAAAACCAACAAAATCAAGTATCTTAAAATAAAAACTAAGTTGAATTACAAAAAAAATGGGATCCTATTTATATTCTTTTGTGAAATAACTAAATAATGTCAATTAGGCGCTGTTATTCAAAACCTACGTTTGGAAATATATACCTACTTATAGATAGCAGAATATTTTAAAAGTTTAATTTATAGTATATTATTAATAAGTTATACAAATTTAATGTGAGTAGTAGTTTGCACCAACTTTTAGTCCCTTAACCCTAAATAAAATTGGAGTCCTAGCAGTGTTATGCTAAACGTTCCTTAAAGAATAAATTGAAGCGCCTCCTTGTATATCGTATGTATCTCTGTGTTATAAGTACATATCTAGTTTTCATTCAATCTGTTAATTATTTATTAGGCCAAATCTGTTAATCGATGTCTACGGTCAAATAGGAATATTGTCAGTAATGTGCATATTGACTATCAATCGATGACATTTTGAAAAAAAAACTGACAAATTTGAATTTGAATTGAAATGGCAATTTTGTAGTGCTGGATTTCTGACAATCTTAAACCATCTTATCAACATCTATTGATGTCTATTTAGATTAGTAAGGGTTTCTCAAAGGAAGTGTGAACCCACCTAAGGCTTTGTGCTGGCGGTTAATGGTGAGTGATGGTGAAAAAATACTACAGTTAAATCTTAGTATTATTTATTTCAAAAATAGTGACATTCGCTTGGCTTTCCTTCACTCATTCTCAAGTTTAGCTGCGGTAAACTTAAATATATGTAATGTTTTTTGCTTGAAAGTTTCATCCATCCTTGTTTCTAAAATTTGTTTGTATCGACATAATCAATATAAAAAATGTGGATCTGTCTTTTATAATGTAAATATAACCTAAAGGTGGGAGAACCACCGCCGCCCTCATGATCCGCCGTAAAGCAATATTTGTGTTTCGGTTGGAGAGATGCGTTTGCCGGCTACACTTTGAAGCAAGGCGACCATCTTAGTCCTCAGAAGTAGCAACGCAACTACGTTCGAGCTCAGATAGGATTTTAGTCGTGTTTGTAGTTTTACGTGGAAGTCTATTGGCTGCGACTACTGAACATCAGGTGGTTGCCCAGGTGGCATGCTCGTTTGCTAAATAAAAAAAATAACTGTTGAAGTTGCTTCAAATGCCATTTTCTTTATCGAATGACTTTTTAGTGGTTTCTATGACTCGCATCGATATATGTCATCAATTCAAATATGACAGGGAAAACGTTCATATAGCAACAGCGTTCTTGTTAACAAGCGCATACTATGTTTTAAGCAAGGAAAAATAATATATTTTATTCTAAATTAAATTAAATAATTAAAATAAATTATTTTATTCTAAATGAGTAACAGCTAATAGGATTTTCCTAATTTATTACAATTTCCAATTATTTAAACGCATGCATTTCCTCTTGCACCTACATTTTAGCCACGACAGCCAGTAAAACTTCGTAGGAACAGTCATAGCAATGATTCTATGATCGAATTAAAGTGGAAATATGCTTATGCTATTTGAATTGGTATCCTCTATATCTAAATGTAGTGCAAAGGGATATCGGAATCTCTTTCTAGATATCTACTCACTAATGTATAGAGCAGAAAAAAATTACTAAAATACAGTTTAGCCGTGACCACGAGCCGTGCAATTGGTTCGAAATATCGGCATTTATCATTATCATTAATCTTGAGTACCCGTTACATAGTAAAATGTATAGATTCGGCGATGATATTAGTTTAAAATCATGTGTAGAGTAGAAATATATTTAGGGAGGAGAAAGGAGTGTAGTGAGATCTTCTCAACCCATTCCATATGCCATACGTGATAACGTATATGGAATGAGTTACAGATATTCATAGACAACTGTAATAATATGAAATCGGCCTGTCCGTATATTAATTTTGTTACTTAAATAGTTTTAACTTGAAATTGTTGATCTCTGGCAATAGTGTATTAAATATAACTTAAAGCCCTGTTTTACCTGTCAAAATCAAATGTAAAGAAAATTCTGGCCAGATAAGGCGCGTATACGACTAGACTTAAAAAAAAAGTAGGAAATGGGACCGGTGATTCTCGAATTACATGGACACAGAGAAACGGACAGACAAATGGCTATTGTGTTTTTATAAAGACGTAATTTTATAATAAGTTATTATTATCTATACATCATTTCAATGTCACTAAGTGTAGCTAAAATCTGAAACAAAAAAAAACATAACAAATTGAAATATGACAACAGAAATATTTTTAATTAGAAAAGATGGTAGACCTCTTCGTCGTTTGTTTTACCATCGTCACTTGTTTGTATCAATTTTATTAGATACTGTTGTTTTGAAGGGTGTGTTGAGAGAGAGTGAGATATGGAAAGCGTTTCAAGTTGATCCTAAAGTAGCAACGAATTCGTGATCAATCTCCGCCAAGATTGATTAATTTGGAGCTGATTACAAATATGCATGTGTCAGTTATCATTTACCACCATTTGAACTGTCAGCTCCTTTCTTAAAATAGTCTCATAGAAATAATTATGTGCTATTAAAATAAACAAACGATATCCAGTCCATCCGATATTGACTGGTCACTGCCGTTTGTGGACTATTGGCGATACGTGTTTCCTGTATAACTATTACTCTGATAAATGCAACAATTTTGTTTAATACACTTTAGAAATGAAACTATAGTACCACAACCGTAGGTATTATAAGACTTAAACTAATAGTATTAATATGTTATTAATAGTATTTAATATGTTCTTTAGGTTAAATGGTCTGTTCATGTCTAGGTATGCCTAGGCAACAGATAACTATTGGCAAGATACCCACAAGTGTTTTGCATTATCTAGCAGTTCGTTACTTGTTAAACACCTTACTGTAGAACTTAGCTTTCGCTCTTATTACCGGCAATTTCTCGTATCTTTCCACCAATCTAATACAACAGTATGGAATATCCTGAAGGAAATCTCCAGTTGTACAAGAGGCCTGTACTAAGTAATAGGATGTATAAATTATAGCAATCAGGTTACGACAATGTGCCTATACGGCAAAAATATGTATGTACAGTAAATTATCGAAGCTGCTTTTATATGACACAGATTCAATTTTCTTACAGACAAAACCTTTTATGTGCAATTTCGTCAAACCATGACTAACTTAAGTAACCCTCTTAAATTACAAACGTCGAAAAATTTTTCCATTTCTTTGTTTTTCACATAATTTCAAAAATCATGCTAATTCTGTCTTAGGTTCGATAATGGATGAATAAATTATTACCTTGTATTATATATATTTTTAATAATATTTATATGTAGGTAAACGTAAAATAAAAATTGCATTAGACAGATTGCCCATTACCATATGTTTGGGATACATTACCCGTAAATTCATTCATGCCGTTTGCTTCTTTATACTCTTGAATCAATCGATCTGTCGGTTACGACATTGCTTCCATATCGACATAGGAACAAAATCAGCTTTCACAATGATCTCAGAATATCAAACAATCTGTCAAATCATTATGAAAACCAGTTTCGTAATTCCTTATTGTTTCTTCGTTCTTCTCTCTTGTGTTCTGTCTTCGATTCGCATGTATTCTTATCTTGGCACTTGTAGTCAAATATTTGTAGTATCTAGTAGTATCTGACATCACAATAAACTATTTTTCATTAACAAAACATCATAAGGGAGAACAGTGCTAGAACAACATGAAGGTATGTAGAATTAGAGACAACAGCAGAGCACAATAGAGCGATATGAATGGATTTGTCATCGCTCGATTGGGTGAAGTATGCGCCGGGAATGGGATGTGACGTGTGCGCCGGGACGCTCCTATTAGCCGTTTGCTGTATGACATCATGCTGACTCAGGCCACCGCAGGGCATCAGTTTCTCACGGCGCCGTAGGATCTGTAACACCAAAACCGTTTTACAAGAGACTGCTTTACAAAATTAAAAAAAAAACATTTGAAGATCGATTGAAGCGTCATCAATTCAATTTGGAATATTTTATGGTATCTATTTAACAATATCATTGCCTAATATAGAAATAAACGAAGGCGGCAGGGCGTACGGAGTGTGGTAGAGCAATGCGGGTTCACCCACATCTCTCTAATTAGGCGAGGCGGAGAGTGCGCCAGCTATGCGCGCCAGTGGCCACAAATGGTGCGAATAAGCGCCTCCGGCCTTGTTGGGGCGGTTGCGCGGGAGTCGCGGCGCCGCTACAATTGTTTCATTAATTTATCGATGCCAATAACTTCAACTACGCACGGGTAAAGTACATGAGAACGTGTTGAATGACATTTGGATAGGTTTCAACGAGAACAATCTTGTGCTTCATCTGTTGTCTAACATGCAAAGAAGTCGATAAGAAATATATGACAACATAACAACAATTATCTACCCTCTCTAACAATACTAATACTGCTTTTATATTATTAAGATAATAGAACTTTAAACTGTGTTAATTGCAAAAGACATCCAATTCACTAATTTAAATTCACTCTAATGTAACCTTTTTTAAGTGCAAGTGTAAGAATAAGAACCTACAGTATAATTACATTACATAATACTAAATAGTGGGTGTGAATGATCTTTGGAGGATGCGAAGGCGTCGGGAGCAGGTGCGCTTGAGGCTGCAAAGCTAGTGACGTCACATCCGCACGGACACTCAATGAGCGCGCACTATGTGGGCCACACGTGTCACCGGACCACTTCCCCCGCCACACGGGCATATCCACACCCACAAATACTGCTCTAATTGCTGGCAACTATGGGAAATAGCGCAAATGTTCCACTTTTATCGTGAAGTGTATTTGTACTCGCGATAATGACATAAATATGCGGACACCATCTACTTATGTCAGTACTCGGACAGGAACTCGGTAATCTACGGGCGCAACTAATGTAAATAAAATAAATATAACTAAACGCCTGTAACGAACGCCTACAAGCGATACGTAGTAATTGTGCTCCTATCTATAAAAAATACGTGACCCAATTTTATAAGGAAGGGAACTGAAAGACGTAGGTACGATATAATAAGCCGTCAATATAACAATACGGGTACGGCTTCTAATAGTATCTGTGATACTATTGAATTGAAAGAGCAGGGAACAGGGGTGACAAGACAGATCTCGGAGGCGAGCGACAGATGCGTAGTACAGATGGTGAAGATATTGCAAAGGGGTCGCGGACATCGGTCGGTTCGGGACAATGGGCCTAACATTTAATTTAGCTCGCGAAGTGACGAAACGAGCGGCCGGCTGCGACGAAGACGGGCGATGTCGCGCAAGTATGTAGGGCGGGTGACGCGCCGCCTATTGATAGTGCTGCGAGCCGCACGCCGCAACCGACACGCACTGCCATTATTCTCCTAACAATCCGACGCTCTAGAATGCGGTACAGAGCCTGCATACAAATTTATCATGCTCGATGTCCTCAGTGCATAATGTTTTAACCTACCAGTTTTTAGACAACAGTACTTACTTTCTAGTAGTTAAGGCGTTAGCGACATCATACCTAATAGGATATATAAAAGAATATTAGTATGTTGGCAAGATATTATAATTTATTTGATTATTATACCTTTTACTAAATAGATAACTTTAAAAATAAGGAATAACAAGGGTATTTTGAAAATTCATTAGTATTTAATATCCTCAATAGTAAGTATCTAATAGTATTTAAAAATAAAAAATGAAACAGTCGATTTCGAAACTAACGAAAGCAAAGTAGTATATTTAATGAAGGAATCTAAATAAAACTGACAAGATATTTTAATAAACTTGTTACTAAAATAGAAAGAAAGCATAAAACGGAATGTAAGTCCTAGTGGTCGTGGTAGAGTCGGATCCAATTGAGATATCTCTTTATCAAGGCATCTCAAAGCTACGGCTGTAGAGTGGGAGCGCTGAGTGCGGCGAGTGTGCAGGCGCAGGTATATAGATAGAGCGAGCATTCCGCGGCTCTAACGGTGAGTTATTTCGCCGACCACACAGCGACCGGCGTGAATGGCCGGGAGATGCAGCGCAGGCTGCAGCGCGCCCCGCAGCCTGCGCCCACCCCGCGCTCCGCATGCCGCGGGCCGCACGCCTTGCGCATTCCGGCGAGCGGCGAACGGCGAGCGGCAAGTTGCGAGCTGCGAGCTGCGAGCTGCGCGCTCACTTGCGCAACCAGAGCCGATCGCCGCTGCATTCCATTCATAGCAGCGCGCGACTGTGCAAGCCGTGCACCTAGCCGCCGCGGCTTGCGACTTGCGGCCTGCGGGTAGCGAGTTAGCTGCGATACCAGCGGCCCGCGAGCGGCCACCGCCCTCATCTTCCCGGAACGAGCGTGCTTTTTGAAATTTTAGAGCGTTACGCCACATTTCTTTGTAAAGTTCACTGCGGTCGGACGGTGTGAATTCCGCCGGACGTTGAACTCTTCCGCTGGCTTTCTCCGACTCTGTGTTTGCTATTGGAACGAATCTATTAATTGGAGAAACTTACTTCACACATGAGCGTGGAAAGTAGAATGAGCTTTAACCGAGCCAGTATCCGAAGAAGAGCCTTAACGTGCAATAGTTTATCATTTCAGTTATGTCGAACAAGGACTCATACATGAGTACCTATGCATCATATTGGAATGTATGCCGAGTGGTTTATTAATGCAATATATGTATTTCATTACTTTAACTATCAATCAAACTATCGTAATAAGTGTACTTGTACCCTATATTTGTACTTCTATGTCATAATTACGCAAATAGCTTTAAGGTATCGAGCCCCTGTATGACCCGTTCTCCGATATGGCGGGCGACGAGTGGAGCATGCAGTCTGAGCATAGCACCGCAAATTAGGAGCGGACATGCAGTGGAGGCTCTGTCGGCGAGCGCCGTGCGCGGCCGAGTGCCGGAGGCTGCATTCCTCCCCCCTCTACGGGTGAAATGTCACCAAGCAGCATTCCAAAATATTTGAAACGACCTTTATGGCGCGAAAGAAAGTGGCCGAGGCGAGGGGCGCGGGGCCGCGCGACCGTGGGACAGCGGCGCGCGCGCCAGTCGCACGGCGCCCCCCCCGCGCCGCGCCGCCTCCCGCATTCCAGCGCGCCTCCCTCCGAATTTATTCAGCCGCGACTCGCTGCCGCTCGCGCCACTCTGCCGCGCCGCCGTGCGCTATCGCTGCCGCCCATCACCATCGCCACCACTGTTGTCGCCGGCGACCGGCACATGGCAGGCAGCAGCAGACAAGTAAAACGAATAGGTACGAGTAGGTACACTTACATCACGTCGTATTTAGTAGCAGTAAATTATTAATATTTAGTTGATTTGTTATTATTCGATTGGATTTGTCTGTATGTAAATTCATCATCATCATCATGCGTTTCCTAATAAATCGTTATGAAAATGAGCAACACTACGTAACGGTTTGGTGTAACCGTGTACGCCGGTCGGAACGGCGCGGTGGCCGGGAGCGAGCGGAGGCGGTGTCGCAAATAGCCCGTGACGCGGCGGGCGCTGCACTTTCGCGCGGTCATGTGCCCGGCGCCGCAGCCAGACGCTCGTAATCGCTTCTCTATTTAAAAACGTCGTCGGCGACGCCGCCGGCGGCGGGGAATGTGCCGGCGACAATGCACGCGCGTCAACGACCGCTCGCAGCGGAAGCGACACACTTCCAGCCCGGAAACTTGCGCCCGCGCCTTAAGGGACCGAACGCGTACTATTTATAATCGGCGCAGGGCGTACGGATGCGGCCATGAACGAGAGTGATGTAATGCACTTATTTCGAGTTGATCCCCTGATGTTGTGCAGTTTATAGATACGTAGCGCTCAGGTCCGGATGTGGAATTCCCATTAAATAGAACTAAGTAATTAAGAAGGGAATTCCAAATTCCCGTTTTGATTACAAAATTTTCCTCATAGGAAACATTAATTATATAAAAAATATGTAACATTTGTTCCTGTATCGGGCACTTTTATACATTAAAAAAAATCAGCATTGTGCAAATTATGTAGGTATACACGAAGTATTTCTAAAACTGATTGAAACGGAACACTTAAACAGTTGGGTTGGGTAATTCCTTGGGTAAACACTTAAAGGATTAAAAAACTCCTCTTAGGTAATAAACATTTACGGAAGACGGTTACTGGAAGTTGATAATAGGAAAATAGTGTTTAGGCTTCTTTTGTAAATAACAGTCAGCAGTATAACTTGCTCTATGAATCAATCTGCTTAAAGGACATTTTTACGGAGAGCAGGAAAATTGCAATAACAACATGTATCATAAACGGGCAAGAAACTACCTAGTGAGCTTTAGATACAGAAAACGCGCGCGATGACGTGAGACGAGCGCTGACGTCAGGACGCCCTTCACCGTACAATATAAGAGAATAGCATACTGTTATTTTCATAATAACTTTCATTAGTGGCTAGCAAATTCTCGTTATAGTGTTCCGAGTCGGGTGGTACTCAATGAAAATACAATATCATTAGTAAATTACCACATTATGTTGCAAATTAATTATTGTCCGTGATGGAAATCTATCATAACAGGCGAAGATTAGAACGATGTACGGTTCTGGATGCGTTTCGTTCCGGTGGCGAACAGCTCGCTCATTAACGAACAAGCAAGCGAGGAAAGCATAAGGGCCCACCGGAGATAAGGTTAATAAATACGTGGCTCTGTGGGTTATAATTAATAAGTCATGTGGTGCGATAGCATCAGAGGGCAATTACCGAAATACATCTGATGTATGCACATCGTATCGGAAACTCGTTACGTATTCAATTACTGTTCTGTCTCCAACGAGCCGTGCGTTAGCGTGCCTTCGTGACCATTGGCTACTACATCCTTCAGCGTACGAATGAGTAACTAGTTGTATAAAAAGAGCAGTATATCTAGTCCATCTAATGCCGAATAGTCACAACTGACATACTCACGAACATTAAGCGTAGTACAGAACTTCTTGAAGGAGCAGCCTTAATTGGAGTCGGTCATAAATGAGTTGCTACTCCTATTAAGAGTAGGTGGACTCATAATTAACTAAGCAGGCAACCATATCTTTCTTACAAAATTAAGAATAGCTTCATGTTAAAAATACGCGTGGTAATAGTACCCTGCAGGTGAAACTGAACTGAGCCCACCAGATAGTGTAGATTACTAGGACATGAAACATTTAAGATTTAGATATTTCTACAAAAAAAGTAATAAAATTAAAAAGTATTACAGGACTTCCAAATCTGCTAACAGCAGTTTGACGTGTTTTCGTTAAAAGGATATATAAAGGAATAATAAATATACTTACATGAGACTTAGACAAGACGTTTCAACTTGTATTCAGGGGTAGCAACGTATCTATGTTCCACCTCAGAGAGCACTTCAATTCTTATATTCGGGGTTGATTACAGGTGTTCATAAGCAGCAGTTACTACATTCCACCTCAGATATTCGTTGGTTTTTTTTGTTACAGAAGATTAATGTTGTGTCATGGTTCATACTGAGATTACGACAGAGGAAGTGGAGACAAGAGATGTCACTCAGCTCTCCACACTGACACACTCTACACCCTCGCATATAAATTCACATTAAGTTTACCTTTATAAATTTTGTAATGGTTAATCCTGACTCATGATAATAAAAAATAATTCTAGGGTTTCCTTTTCCTGTTTGAGCTAAGGATAAAAAGTATATATTTTGGAAATAAAAATAACACTGGGGCCTTAGCATAATCTTTTCAAACCCTTAAATGATGTTATTGTCTATTTCTTACTATAAACTGAAACTGAGATAATGGTTTAATTATATAAGAACTTTATATAGCATTACTTTTCAATTATTAATCGAAATATCAAGTTTAAAACTAAGCTTTAAAGTAATATAAGTCATTTTTAAGAAATGTTAGGAAATAAACATTACTGTCATTTGTCAATGAGTCGATACACAAAATATTGCCACTTTAAAAAAATGTAACACTTTTAAAATTATTTCAAATATTCAATATACTGTATGTCAAACAAATTTAAAATATTGGGCCAATTGTCCTGCCCCCATAAACCTATCGGTGCTACGAATCTGCTACGATTGAGCTACGAAGTCTAAAATAGAAATATGTTATTCTATCAACATTACGGAATCGCTTACATAACTTAACATTTTGGACTGTATTACAATTTACTGCGCTAGTAAATTTTATATGTTTACTTATTAAAATTACTTAGTAGTTTCTGCGGTATTTTCAACTTAACAATATTATGCACTTATTTAACATATCTCATATTTTGCTCATTGCGTACGTCTTGCTGAATATTTTTTCAGGGAAAAGTTATTCTAGCCGCGTGTCAAATAACTAGTAACTTGCAATTAGTTGACGAAAATAACTTTATTTATTGTCATAATATGTGTTTCGCTGCAACACATTTTATATCACACTAATGGTCTCCCACAAATGAAGACAACCTACAACCCACCTTCCCATGCCACACTTCTCAATGGAGATCTATTTAGAAATGGTAGGGAAAGAAACAGGGACGTACTACCGCTTCACTTTTGTAACTTATAGTATTTTTTGCTTTTTTTTCATGGGAATTGTATCGTTGATGATTCACTAATTAATTATAATTAGCATAATATCAAAATAAAATCTACCTATCACATCTATCACAAATGTATGCGATGGATTTATTTCACATTTCTGTTCTTTATGCAGTTGACTACTTTCAATCAGATGAACTGCATGGTCGTTTACTAATTGAATTCCATGTGCTTTCACATGTAACATGATATTATATCAAATTGGCATACAGTCCGAGGGATAATAAGTTGTAACCTGGCAATGGTCTTGCGAAAGCATCCAACTCCTAAGAGGTCTGAATTCTCTTTTGTACATTAGTTGTTACTCAAGGACCAATCTGGAATGCTTTTTATCCTAGGTACTACATGTTTCATGTTTAATATACCATCATAAACCGCTTTTGTGTTCCACAAGCATAAAGCAATTGCCTTTATTTTTTGTCCATAGCTTCGTTCCGATAAATGAGGTAATCTCGGGGTATACTCCACAATACAACACTAGGGTTACTGTCAACTTGTCTGGTGGATGTTTTCAGAATGACCTTCAACCTTCAAAATAGTTTAACGGCTGCTATCTATCGATAACCATCTATCAACATGTCCTTCAGAGTAAGAATGTGCGCATAAAACTTTGTTACTACTAATATCCTATCCAAATCTTGACTGCGCCCGAGGTTGCTTAACATTGTCATTAATTAGTGATTTACATAAACGGCAAGGCTATGCGAAGTTCAAACTGCTGGTATAAAGCAGAAATAGACGTATAATGGTGTCGGCTCGTCGCAGTCGAACTTAGGAGTTTACGAATCCTATATTTTGCGGTTGCAAGGAAAAGCAGGCCAGTGTAGTAAATTCGCTAGAACTAGAGCTAGATCTAGAGCGGGTATTGTTTTTAGTATGGGCGCAGTGTCGACTGGCGCCAAGTCCCGTCACTCGCCATGTTTTATTCAACGCTGGGCCGCGACCCGCGCCGCCCCCGAATTTTGTTAGCTTTCCTCGCCCCGCGCCTCGCCGACCGACGCCTCTGATTACATACTAACGTGACCGACTTTACCGTGTCACGATTACTTTGATTACCGTAAACTCCACTAGCACGGTACCGTGGTAAAGAATATTACGGTTTTCTGATATGAAACGTTAAATTTATTTTGTTAGATTTTATAAAAACAGAGAAAGAGTATGTCAACGTAATGTAACTACTAAAATTTAGTTACCTGTAACCGAGATCACTGTCATATTGTTTTGGCACAAAAGAGGGGAGGCGGATAGAGGAGGCGGCAGTGGCCGCATGTCAGCTCGGGTGTCGTGGAATAGCCCATTGTGTTGCTCGACCGCCACCTCAATGGGTAAAGAGGTCAAGGCTTCGTTGGCGCCTACCTCAGCCGTAGGTTTTTTATTCGGCCAAATAAATTATAATTTCAAAGTTTGTCCAATACGAATACCTACCTATGTATTTTAATGAGATGTAAAAAACACAGGTGAATTCGTATTATAAACGAAACAACATTTATTAAAAAAATATTAAACATCAATTGCAATAAAATAACTAATATTTACATATGTTATTGGGTCGTACCGAATAAAATAGATTATTTCAGCAATCGATTCGCCGCTCCCTGAAATTTTGTATGTATGAACCGCGCGCACCGAGCGAGATGTGAGGCTCAGTTTAGGTGTGAAGGTCAATGACCGATAAGGTTTGCGTTACGCCGACCTCTCATTTTCCCCTTACCTCTACGCTATCGTCTAGCTATTAACAAAAATTGGTAAATTTTCGCCGAACCGGACTAACCATCAACTGATTGATTAATTTAGGTGTGACTTTTAAAGAATTAAAAATATATATAATTAATTAAGTAGGCGTGATTAATGACAGGGGAGGAAGGGAGGAGGAGGGAAGTGGCGCTAACATAGTGGCGGAATGTTTTGGCGGCGCGCGCGGGAAGGGCCCCATTATCGCGCGGACGTAAGGTGCACCTTATCGCTCCATTGTTCGCGCCGACAGATTTATAACTTCCCTTTGCCCTCAATAAGGGCCCGTGACCTGTTGGAACACCTCTATTTCTGAACAAACGTAAACACTTCACGCAACGCTCGCTTATTTTTATGTACAATTAATTAAGTAAATATTTGCTTAATTAGTTTAATAAATCGAAAATATACAATTTTTGACTTACCTTTAAATCGGAGTCAGATTTAGCGTTCCGTAGACAGGCGACCATCCTTGCCGCCGTCACTGTGACTCCTGAAAACCCAATACAAAAATAATTAATGTGGGTATTTACAGACTAAAACAATAAGGCATCAATTACCTACACGGCTAATAACATTCATAATTTTGTTAAATGTGATTGGGAATTAGATGCACACAGTTTTCTCAGCAATGCTTCAGACAATCTGTGAGAAATACCGTGACACTCATTTGCTCGTTGTGAGAAAATAATTATTTAGTCAGAATACTCCAAGTATTTAAGTGAGTTAATTGTTGTACATTTTGTTACACACGGGTTATAAACATTAACTATTCATTTTGTTTGAATGGTTACGTTTAAAAGTTTTGTTTATATTTGAAAAGATTTACTAGATTCGAAACTATAAGGTTTCAAAAAAATATATTAAAATTTCAATTATGACGATACTCTTTTAAATAGTACGTTGACGTCATAGACGGAAGGTACAGAGGTAGAGTGGTAGTGGCATAGGCGAGCCGCGAGGCGATGACATGTACTCGTACTTGGCGTGGAATGCGGCGCGCGGCGGCGGCGTAACGGTCCTGCGCGACCGCCGCGTTCCCAGGCTCCACGCCGCCGATCGCCGTCCTCAGATAAGCTCGGTTTCTATACGAAACCCAATAAGCCATTTCCTTGAAACTCTCACAGGCGTACCGCTCCGTGAAAAAATGACCAAGATTAAACAAAAAAAGCCCGTGAATAAGGCGGGTGCGCCAAATAAGAATGGTCTCAGTTCTGGGAAGGCCCGGCGCCGGTGCAGTCTTTACAACTTTTATAATGATCGGTTTTTGTGGATGGACCCTTAATGGCTTATGGCTTAAGGCTGGGAAAGGGCGCAGCGCGAAGCACGAGGCGCATTCAGCTTTGTGTCTCACCTATCCCATCTCCACGGCGTCATGCTATAGGCGAAGGGAATTCGGTCATCTTTACAGAAAATATGCTCCAACGAAAACTTAACGTTACTTTGATCAAATAAGATAACAGAATAAATTATGTTTACCCATCTGCCAATTATAGTTCAATTTTAGGAAACATATATTTTCGCAAATATGCATTCGCGAAATTTATTAGGTTACTTCACGAGCTGCCGACGAGTTTGTTGCAGCATACGACTAACCGTCGGTGGGAGGAATCGGAAAGGAAATGCCTATAAAATCTGCGCCCACGCCGTACGGCAACGGAAGCGGAGGCGCAGCTTGACGGATTGTAGGCGTCGCCGGTGATATGTCGTACGCCGGTTCCCACTATAGGCATGAATGAGATACAAGGAATGCCACGGTAAGAACGTAACAGAGTTATAAGAGCAAAGGTTAGTCGAGCGGCGAAGGGCGCGTGGTGGGCGATGTGTGTGTGCTACGTCACCGTGAGATGCTGTGAGTCAGTGGCCGAGCGAGTGAACACACGTGTGCTTGACGTACCGCTCACCTGACTCATCACTGAACATTAGCAATGGTACCGCCGCCACATTCCAGGGTATCTCATGTTTGCAGAAAATATTCGCAATTTTATATGCCATTAGGAATATTCCTAGAACGTTTTAATGTTTGCTATATTTTTTAAAACACAATATGTATTAAGAGTAATACTACTAAAATGTATTTTTCATATCTGCGTAAAAAATATATATTAAATCCATTACACAGATATTAAATACTTACATATTTTGTAGTCTAAAAAGTATATGGTATTAATACCTTTAAATAAGGATGTAATAAGTTATACGTTTTAGTAATCGAGTACAAATGTCAATGTACACTTGCTTTAACCCCAATTAATTTAAATCAATTTGTACGTAACAATTTTGAAATTTATTACAATGTTATGACAAGCACTGAGTAATTACACTGCAACCACTGATAAATAAGTGAATTAATAACAGATGTACGTATAATAATATATAATTATCATGCAACTTTTAATTTGATTTACCATAATTGCAAATTTAATTTGATAATAAAGTAATTTAACTAAATACTAATTAAACTTACTAACGTGTACCTACTAAGTAAATAACTTGTATAACTATTTTAAAAATGTCAATTATTTGGGATATGTAATTAAAACATTTGAAACTTTAATAGGAAGCGTAGAGTCGTTTAAAAGTAAATGTGACGCAAGATCGGACGTAAATAAACACGAGGGTTGGAGCAGAAAAAGTCAGGGAGCGGTTGGCGGCGGAGGGCAATGAACAGTGGCGCAGGGCGAGCGGGCAGACGTCATGCTCTGCTGCGTGACGTGCGGCTGTACCGCGCCGGTAGCGCGCCGGTGTCGCGCCGGTCTCGTGCCGCGCCGCCGCCGATCCGCCGCATCGCCACTATACTCATTGTTTCAATATTTTATTACCTACGTATGTATGAGAAAGATCGCTATCGCCTCCCGTACCGCGCCTTATCATTGGTCTACATTTTAGAGGGTGTGATTTCCGCCGTGTAGTTTTCCGATAAGCGAGCAGTTGTAGTATAGTCAGTAGGATAGTAGGATTTTACGCACAATTTATATTTATTGCTTATTTTAAGAATTTTTAATAATTGTTAATTTAAGGTATTTGACGTTTCAAATATTATTTTTCAATATACGCAAGAACCTAATGGCGCATATTTCGCTCTAAAAATGTTTAAAGTTGACGTTGCTACATTAATAATATTAACCCTAAGGACTAAATGCAAGAAATGTAAGATATAATTGAAGAAAAAGAAAACCTGCTTGTTGCCTTACGTGGTACGTAACATTCCATCGATTTAGATCGAATATCACTTTTAATGCACTATACACACAATTTCCACAGTTTGACAAATGTCGTCCCACGATAAAATGGCACTTATTTTTCCAGCACATCGCATGAAGTCCGGCCTCAAGTAGCGTCGCACACTAAACGTCGCGATAATACAAAAAGAAGTCAGAGGTTACGATGTTATCGATGGAGACATGAATATTCGAAGACGCGAGGGTCACGAGTGAGCGGTCGGCGGAGCATCGCGCCGCGGCGTGAATGGAACGACCGACATTTTATGAATCGAGAGCCGTCGCTCATTGACCTGGGCGGGCAGCGGCGGAGCGGCGAGTGCGCAGCGGCGCCCGAGCGGCGCAGCGGCCGCCGACGGCTCCGCTGCCGCCTGTTCCGGCCCCGGCGGAAGTGACGTTCCTACCGAACATGGCGGCGCGCGCGCAGGAAGTGCGCAGCTTACCTATCGGGACGTCTACGCCGCCGGCGGCGAACGCCCAGCCACCGAACACCCGGACCCGCATGCGCCGATACTGATATCCGCAAAAGTGCGCGCGATCGTTCACTTGCGAATAAATTATTCGCGTTGTTATCTAAAAATATTCGTGTGCGACGCAAAGCGGTCGGAGTCCGCGCTCTCGGCTAACGCGAAGTCGCACACGCGAACCGCTTCCCGGCTGCGGGGAAACTGATGAGGGCAGGCCGCGCCGGCGCCGGCGGAGGCTCCGACGCACGCGCATACCGCCAGCCATCCCTGTCGGAATGCGCACGGCCGCTCGAGAGTGAGCGGGACCGAATCACCTCATTATCACAGTGCCGACTCGTGAACACCAATAGACCGAGGAGTAGGGACAAAATATTCGACCTTCACTTCACGTGCACGCACACTGGCTCGCGCCGGTCGCGACGCGTCGCCACACACGCGCGCGGTGCCTCGCGAATTGCTCGCCACCGCGCCGTTGTGCTACTTTTGACAATTTTTCCAGAAAACTGACATGCAACGTCGCCGTGGACGAAGCGCGCCCTGCCACGTGGCGCTCCACGAGGACCACCTCCACCTCCGCCACCACCACCCCTATACTTGTATCTTGCCATTCGCAACTTGCTCCATTCTTTTGCTGATCAAACCATTAGGTATATCTTAACATGATCATTTGATTTACCTACGTTGAGCTGTGGTTATGAGTGGAGTCTTGCAAATTCAAAGTTTAGAACTAAATTATAACTAAATCGCTTGTGAAATAAACGATATTTGCTATTTTAATCTGCGTTAGAAATAGATTTCATTTATTTTCATTGGAGTTTTAGAACAGGTTTACCGAAATTACTTTTTTAAATTAAATGTAATTGGCAATTTTTAATTTTTTGGTACCTGTAGTTAAGGTTTAGGTACTTACTGTAGGTGACTACTGTAGGTATTTACATAATCCTTAGAAGGTAGGAAGATTAATAAAATAATTGCAAACATAATTTTGAAAATTTTACCTTAGCTGTTATATAAGTCGTGCGGTGACTGTTGCTTAAAATAAAATTATCATAGTTTCATCAGAACAGTGCATACAGTGAGAAGGACCATACCCAGCAATCGTGAAGCAATTTGTTATTGTCATTTTAGCCAATTTACATGACCGATTTGTGGCCGTTGAAGTATCTGAACTATCAAATATCACAACATTTTGTTCCTAAAAGATTATAACAAAAATTTGCGTAGTTGTCTCGTAAATTTATCGAAATACGCAGGTACATAAACAATCCATATAAGCTTTACAAGAATTGATGTGATTGTGGTATTAATATAAGTATAGCAATAATAAAAGAATATTACAAATAATTGTAGAAATTAATTTTCTACTTCTATTTAGATCCATAAACACAATTTACATTTCTTAAAAATGACATTACATTATAAATAATAATGCCATTAAACATATAACGAAAATAAGTAAAAATAACTTTAAATAACACTTAAATTTGAAAAAGTTTTATACATAAGTCAGTTAAAAACAACTTTTTACGTAATTTCCTTATAAATGTGAACAAAATACACAATTCCAATGTTCATTCTGATAAAATGCACTATCTACCGACCTTAATAAAAAAATATATTTGTCCAATACTTCATAAAATAAAAAACTCAATAAATTGAACATGATAATCATATAAAATTTATTTATCGTCTTTACATTATTTTATAATTAATTTTTATATGATATGAGAAGCTTACAATACTTAAAATCTTATAAATATCTGCGTCTAAATATTTGGAGCATATGTAACTATTAATGAATGACCAAAAACAGCAAAAAGTAGCTACAACATATATATTTTATTTATCTTAATTAAATTATATTGCTTTTAATTATAATAATAATAATAATATTATACTTCATTGCCGTGATGCAAATAAAATTAAGTATATTCCTAAATAATTGGCAAAACAATTTGGAACTGGTTACACTATTGTTAATTTTTAATACGGGCAACACTATTGCCACGTGTACTAGTGTACGCTTGTTCAAGTAATATTCAGCCATAGCTAAATGTATATGCAATAAACGTTTGACATTATAAAAGTGAAGGTGCTTTATATTTTCCAAATAATTTGGTTTTTATCTTATATTGTATTAAAATTACTGATTTGAATTAAGAGAAAGTAGTACTTGGTTCTGTGGTAAGTATTGATTGACACATAGTATTGAAATAGCGGTTTAGTATACAAATACTATTTTTTTTGTGTATGGCCCGTTTGATTGGCTTTACAATTTATATTGAATTTTTATGTGTATATTTATACAAATAATAAATAAATTTATTATTATATAGCCAGTCCATGTTAAAGTATTACATAATTTAGGTAATTATTATTAATAAATATTATATATGTATATAATTCTAATAATACATTTATTATGAAATATTGAAATAATTATAAAATAATTTCATAATAACAAAATATACTTATATTTCAGATTTAAATAATTTCATGATATATTTTTAATTATTCCCTACGATTTATTTAATTAAAGCATTTAATTTATTTTTTGAAACTCCCAATGTACCTATCAGTCAAGTTTATAAAATACCTACCTAAGGATGAATTGTGGTAATTCCTGTGCAAATGTAAATAATAAAATTTTATTATTCAATAATTACAATTGTTGATTAAAATACCATAAAATATAATAAAACATATTATTTTATTATTAAGTAATGTTTATAATTTTTTAACAATCACTATTGTATGGATATTGGACGGCCGTGAGTCGATAGCTAAGGTGTCCATGAAATGGGTATTTTTGGTGGAAAATATGAAAAATAGTAAAAATTTTTGGCAAGTCCATATAGGCGCTGAACTGTAGGAAGTGGGGATGCGTCAAAAGTGCGCGAAAAGTGCGTGCCAGTGTTGCCACTCGCGGCCGACGCCAGCGCCGCCGCGCCGCTACTGCGAACCTTTTATTTTATTTTATTTTCTCCAATATATATATGTTTTTAGTTATCAATTGGCAGATTGGTTCAAAAATAACGTATATTTTTTGTTTCTGTATATAGGCCACCGTGTCAATGCCCCGAGCGAAGTCTTTATTTGTTTAGCTATCTACCTAGCTTTTATCAAATTTCAATTTTTGTAAACCTAGTTGCGAGGGAGTGGTGGAACTGAGGCATAT